>MU746757.1:32597-46276 GCA_026770625.1 Nicotiana glauca
CCTTCCGTGAGTTGTTTTGGTGAGCCCCATTCCTCTCGGGGCCCTACGTGGCTCACGCCGCTTGTTTCCGTAGTTTTATTTTGCTGTTGTGTAAGGTATAGCCGGAGCCTTGTTACCGGCAAGTACTGTATTATCCCTTTGTATCTTTAGAGGCTCCGTAGACAGTGGATGTGGGTTAGAAGCTTATGTATATCCAAGTTTCAATTGTTGGACAACGAATTGGTAATTTCACTAACTATTATGTAAGTATGTTTTGAAAAAGGTGATCTAAATTAATTATATGGCTAATTCTTGGAATATTGAATAAGGAAAACAAGGGGTAGCTCGTGGGTTAGGAAAGGCACCCAGGTCCGCTTGACTAGGGATACCCGGTCGAGCGCCGCTCATGTCCCTCGAGTTTGGGGCGTGACAACAGTCCGCTCCTTAGTGCTGATCCTCCCAGTCCAGGCAGTTATTTGGAGACTACGAGGTAGCTATTACCGTCCGCAACCCCCGTGCCTCCCCTATCTTATCATTTTCATGTTCTTAGAACTATTGTATCATATTTAGTGTTCAACAGACTTGTATCTGGATTTCTTAGTAGCTCATAACTTGTGACACCTCGGTTTGGGCTGTGTAGGGATGGTTTATTCTGTCGTTATCATTACTTCCGCAAATTATGATTATTATATCATTTTTAATATCTGTTTCTGGCATTTAAGTTCTTAATAGAGGTGTTCTATTTTGGTTTGGTTGGCCTTGTCTTCACGAGAGGCGCCATCACGACCGAGTGCGGGAATTGGGTCGTGACAAGTTGGTATCAGAGCCTAGGTTACTTGGTCGCACGAATCATGAGTGGGTTTAGTAGAGTCTCGCGGATCGGTATAGAGCCGTCTATATTTATCCTCGAGAGGCTGCAAAACCTTTTAGGAAAAACTTCATATTCTTGAAATTCTTATCGTGTGAACTTGTTGATCCGAGTGCTAAACTTCTGTTATTGTATTCTCTCGCACATGGTGAGGACTCGCGCTATCGGACGAGGTGGACGACCACTAGTGCCACCCACTAAGGCCACCAGAGGCCGCGGTCATGGCGTGGCAGAGGCAGAGCAGTGAGGGCAGTACCCGTTGATCCACTAGCTGCCCCAGCTCCGGATCAGACTCCAGCAGTACCAGTTCAGGCACCAGCTTTTCCCATTATAATTTTGGGTCTTCAGGAGACCTTGGCACACTGGCCTGGCTCAGGCAGTTTCAGCCACCATCGTAGCAGCTACTTCGCAGGCCGGGGAAGGCAATTAGACCCCTACTGCTCGCACACCTGAACAGGTAGTGCAGGGACTACAGACACCGGGGGTACCTCCAGCCCAGCCGGTTGCGCCAGCTCAGGAGTTCATTGTACCAGCTATGCAGTTCAGCGAGAGTTGGGCACACGGATTGAGTTGAGCACAATATTTTATCCCCAAACGGATGGTCAATCCGAGCGGACTATTCAGATTTTGGAGGATATGCTCCGAGCTTGTGTCATTGATTTTGGAGGTTTGCGGGATCACGTTTTGCCTTCAGCAGAGTTTACTTACAACAACCTCTACTGGTCAAGTATTCAGATGGCTCCTTGTGATGCTTTATATGGTAGGCGATGTCTATCTCCTGTTGGATGGTTTGAGCCGCGATAGGCTCGGTTGTTGGGTACAGACCTGGTTCAGGAGGCCTTAGACAAGGTCAGGATCATTGAGGATAGGCTTCGTACAGCTCAGTCCAGGCAGAAGAGTTATGCGGACCAAAAGGTTTGAGATGTGGCTTTTATGGTTGGTGAGCGGGTATTGCTCCAAGTGTCGCCTATGAAGGGAGTGATGACATTTGGTAAGAAGGGAAAGCTTAGCCTTAGGTTCATTGGTCCATTTGAGATTCTTGATCGAGTGGGAAAGGTGGCTTATAGACTTGCATTGCCGCCGAGCTTGTTAGCCGTGTATCCAGTATTTCATGTGTCCATGCTTCGGAGGTATCACGGCGATCCAGCCCACGTGTTAGATTTCAGCACTGTCCAATTGGACAAGGACTTGTCTTATGAGGAGGAGCCGGTAGCTATTCTTGACCGGCTGGTTCGTCAGTTAAGGTCGGAGAGTTTTCCTTCTGTTCGTGTTCAGTGGAGAGATTAGCCTCCTAAGGCATCGACCTGGGAGTCCGAGTCCTATATGCAAAGCTGTTGTTCCCTTCGTTTTCCTGACTCAGGTACTTCATTCTTATGTCCGTTCCAAGACGAACGGTTATTTTAGAGGTGGAGAATGTGATGACCGATTTTATATTAAATTCTATGTCTCCAAGGCCTTGAAAACCTCATTTAGGGTTGCCTCAATTTACGTGCGCAGTCCGGGCGCGTAGCTGGAAAGCTTAAATATGAAAATTTGTGAAAAATAATAAGTTTTGATTATAATATGAGTTAATTAGACTTCGGTCAACGTTTTGGCTAAACGGACCCGGGCCCGGACCCGTGATTTGATGGCCCCGGAAGGTCCGTAGGAAAATATGGGACTTGGGCGTATGCCGGAATCGAATTTCGAGGTCCCAAGCCCAAGAAATGAATTTTTGAAATAAATTGTTTTCTAAAATTGTTTATAAGGTTTTGAAATGAAATTTGATTAGAACCTGATGGTATCGGGCCCCTATTTTGGTTCTGGTGCTCGGTACAGGTCTTATAGGTGATTTAAGTCCTTCATGTGAAATTTGGTGAAAAACGAAATCCATTTGACGTGATTCAGACCTAAATTGGAAAATTTGATGTTTTATGAAGTTCGAAAGAATTCATGGATTTTGAGGTTCAATTTGACGTATATGATGTCATTTTGGTAATTTAATTGCACGGATAAGTCCGTAGGATGTTTTGAGGTTATGTGTATATTTGGTTTGGAGCCCCGACGGCTCGTGTGAGGTTTGGATAGGCCACGGGTGTATTTTTGGACTTTGAAAAATAGTTGGTATTCCTGATCTGCAAGCTTTGCATTTGCGAAGCCAGTCTCGCAAATGCGAGCTCGCAAATGCGACCCACGCATTGCAAATGCGAGGATGAGACCTGGGCAGGCCTGGTCAAAAATGTGACAAATTTGTTCGCAAATTCGAAGGCCCGTCGCAAATGCGACGTCTCGGATCGCAAATACGAAGCTTCCCTTTTCCGCCTGAGCGACGCATCTATCGCAAATGCAACAATTCTTTCGCAAATGCAAAAACTGGGAATTTCTGAAGGGTTCACAAATTTAAAACCTGTTTTGCAATTACCACATCTGAGAGGTCGAGGTTCGCAATTGCGAACCCCTGTTTTCTCATATCAGAGACCTGCAATTTTACACTTAACCGATTTTGGACCCCATTTTTCATATTTTCTCAAAACCAAACACACTTAGGCGATTTTTCAAGAATCCTTTCTTCTCCAAATCAATTGTAAGTCATTGTTAACCAACTTTCTTCAATTCTTATCACCTTTTAACTTGATTTCAACTTAAAATCAAAGATTTTCATGGGGTAAATTGGGTGTTTTGGGTAGAACCTAAGTTTTTCAAAAATTGGAGATTTGGACCTCAATTTGAGGTTCGATTTCAAAACAAATTATATATTTGAGTTTGTGGGGGAATGGGTAATCGGGTTTTGGTAATTCGAACCTCGGGTTATAACCACATGGGCCCGGGAGTGATTTTTGACTTTTTGGATAAAACTTTAGAAAAACTCATTTTCATGTATTGGGGTTGATTTATTTATCATTTATTGATGTAATTAAGTAATTTGTAATTAGATACGCGCGAAATGGTAGTGGAATCAAGGGGTAAAGCTATAATTGAGACTTGAGTTGTGTTCAAGGCATCGAGGTAAGTGTTTGGTCTAACCTTAGCTTGAGGGATTAGGAGTTGAGTCTTATTTTCTATGTGATAATTGTTGAGTACGATGTATAGGCATGGTGATGAGTATCTATACATTGGTGTCAAGTATGAAGTGAATTGTGAAGTAAAAGTGAGAAAGGGAAGAGATCATTATGTTGTCACCCTTGCCGGGATATTGTTGATTTATTTGTTATCTCCCTTGTCGGGATGTGGATATTATTGATGTTGTTCCCTTGTCGGGATTTAATTCTTGACTTGTTGCTACCTTGCCAGGATTCTTATTGCAATTTTCCTTTATTTTCTTGCCCTATCATTTGTGATTGTTGTTTGGGAGAGGAAGAGAGTTAAAGCACAATGGGTGATGTCGTGCATTATTTATTTTGTAAGGAAAAAGTGTAAAGCACGAAGGGTGATGCCATACCGCACGATGTACCATTCTGTGCTTATTATATTGATTTCATGGTGAGGATGGGAGTAAAAGCACGACGGGTGATGCCGTGCAATTTATATTGATTCTTATGGTGAGGACGAGAGTAAAAGCACGAAGGGTGATGCCGTGCACTTGTCCTTGATTTTACTAGATTCTTGCTGATAATTGAGTTATGTTGTCCTTTACGTTTATTTACTGAATTTCTGTTGTACTTGATTTTATTTCGATGTTATAGATTCCCTTACCCTATTTGCATTGTGATTGTTGTTTGGGTGAGGAAGAGCGTTAAAACACGAAGGGTGATGCCGTACATTATATTTTTATTGTGAGGAAAGAGTGTAAAGCATGAAGGGTGATGCCGTGCCGTACGATGTACCATTCCGTACCGATTTTCATTGATTATTTGGTGAGGAAAGAGAGTAAAAGCACGAAGGGTCATGCTGTGCACACTTTTATTATAAAATATTGTTTTGGTGAGGACGAGAGTAAAAGTACGAAGGGTGATGCCGTGCAAATTATTTGATTTCTGATTCTTGTTGACATTCTAGTGAAGTTGTTTCTTTCTATACTTGATGTTTCTATTCAGAAGTGTTACCTGCCTCACAACATGTTTCCCCCTCCCACATTGACTGGTTATTTCCTGTATTTCTTTTTTTGCTGTATATATATATATTTGAACTACACAGATTTATTTGGTAGTCTGATCCTAGCCTCGTCACTACTTTGCCGAGGTTAGGCTAGACACTTACCAGCACATGGGGTCGATTGTGCTGATTCTACACTCTACACTCTTTTGTGTAGACCCCAGTGGTGTAGACTTCGGACCGCGGTGGGATTGTTGATTCTAGCTGATCAGGCGGCGCGAGGTAGTACTGCAGGCGTCTGCAGGCCTTGGCGTCTCCTTTTATCTACTATTCTTGTTTCTTTCATGCATTTCCAGACATAGTATAGTATTTATTTCTTTCATACCTTTATTTGTATTATTGTTAGACCGTCTGTGAAACTGTGATACCAGTTCTTGGTAGTTGAGACTCAAACTGTTGTATTAGATATTCATGTTCAGGTGGTTTATTGTTTCCTTCCGCTTATATTAAATTCTACTATTTAAATGTTATTACTTCGTAATTGTTAATGAATATAAAATGGGTATATTGTTCATATAATTAGCATTCCTAGCTCACACTAGTAGGTGCCATCACGACTCCCGAGGGTGGAAAATCTGGGTCGTGACAAGTTGGTATCAAAACTCTAGGTTACATGGGTTTCACAGTTCACAGACAAGCTTAGTAGAGTTTGAGGGATTTTATGGAGGCGTCTGTATTTATCCCCCAGAGGCTACAGAGTTAGGAAAAGTTTCACTTTTATTCTTCCCTGTTGTGTGATTTTGTTCTCTCAAATGCTAAATTGAAACCTCTGCTCTTGTCCTTTCGCGAATGGCGAGGTCATGTACTGCTTCTTCAGTCGGGCAGCAGCTCAGACTGGTGATAGATTAGCTACGTCTTCAGAGACTTTGTGGAGATTGGATGAGTTTCCCCAAGCTCTTCACTATTACATTCAGCGGTGCATCTACTGAGGATCCCCAAGATTATCAACACAACCTTCAAGAGGTTCTCAGAAACATGGGGATAGTTGAGACCAATGGGGTCGATTTTGCTACTTTTCGCTTGTTTAGATCCGCCAAGACTTGGTGAAGAGATTATTACTTGGTAAGACCAGCCGGATCGCCAGCTTTGACTTCAGAGCAGTTCACGCATCTATTTCTAGAGAAGTTCTTCCACATGACTCAGAGAAAGGTATTAGAGGGGGAGGTAGAGGCATTAGAGGTGGAAGTAGAGATGCTAGAGGTGGAGGGCAGGTATTGTTCTGGTTTGTGGTAGAGAAGCTTCGATTCTATCTTGCGCCGTATCTGGTCATGCCTAATAATTCTTTGAGTGCCCCTGTTTATGTGTCTACACCGGTGGGTGATTCTATTGTGGTGGATCGCGTCCATTGTTCATGTATAGTGGTTATTGGAGGTCTTGAGACTCGTGTATATTTGCTTCTTCTGGACATGGTTTGTTTCGACGTTATATTGGGGATGGACTGTTTATCACCTTACCATGCTATCTTTGACTGTCACGCCAAGATTTTGACCTTAGCTTTACCGGGTTTGCTTCGTTTAGAGTGGAGAGGGACTCCTAGTCAATCTACTCGTAGTGTTATATTTTATGTGAAGGCTCGATGTATGGTCGAGAAGGGGTGTTTGGCCTATTTGGCATGTGTTTGTGATTCTAGTGCTGAGGTTCCTTCTATTAATTTTGTGCCCATTGTCCGTGAGTTTTCCGATGTTTTCCCTTCAGACCTGCCGGGTATGCCACCCAACAGGGATATTGACTTTTGCATTGATTTGGCTCCGGGCACTCGGCCTATTTCTATCCCACTGTATCGTATGGCCCCGCCGGAGTTGAAAACTTTGAAGGAACAGTTGCAGGACTTTCTTGAGATTAGATCCAGTATTTTCTCCTTGGGGTGCGCCAGTGTTATTTGTTAAGAAGAAGGATGGTTCAATGAGATGTGTATTGATTACTGGCAATTGAACAAGGTTACAGTTAAGAATAAGTATCTGTTGCCGATGATTGATAATTTATTTGATCAGCTTCAGGGTGTTAAGGTATTTTCCATGAATGACTTGTGATATGGCTACCATCAGTTGAGGATTAGGGCATCCAATGTCCCTAAGACAGCTTTCCACACTCAATATAGGCATTATGAGTTTTGGTTATGTCATTTGGGTTGATAAATGCCCCAGCAGATTTTATGGATTTGATGAACCGAGTGTTTGGTCCTTATTTGGACTCGTTCGTGATATTCTTCATTGATGAAATATTGATATATTCCCGCAGCTAGGAGGAGCACTAGCAGCTCCTTGGAGTGGTTCTTCAGACTCTAAGGGATAGTCAGTTATATGCAAAGTTCTCCAAGTGTGAGTTCTGGTTGGGTTCAGTTGCATTCCTAGGTCATGTTGTATCAGCAGAGGGTATTCAGGTTGATCTGAAGAAGATTGAGGCAGTCAAGAGCTGGCCTAAACCAGCATCAGCTACAAAGATTTGGAGTTTCTTGGGATTAGCAGGCTACTATCGTCGGTCCATGGATGGGTTTTCATCTATTGCAGCCCCGTTGACCAGATTGACCCAGAAGGGTGCCCAGTTCAGATGGTCGGATGAGTGTGAGGCGAGCTTTCAGAAGCTCAAGACAGCTTTAACTATGGCACCGGTATTGATTTCGCCCACAGGTTCAAGGCCTTATACAGTTTATTATGATGCTTCCCATATTGGGCTTGAAGCAGTGTTGTGGAGGATGGCGCCTACGCTTCGAGGCAGTTGAAGATTCATGAGAAGAAGTATCTGGTTCATGATTTGGAGTTAGCAACCATAGTTCACGCATTGAAGATTTAGAGGCATTACCTGTATGGCGTGGCATGTGAGGTGTTCACGGATCACAAGAGTCTTCAGTATTTGTTCAAGAAAAAGGAGTTGAATTGGAGGCAGGGGAGGTGGTTGGAGTTGTTGAAAGATTATGATGTCACTATTTTATATCATCCGGGAAAGGCCAATGTGGTGGTCGATGCTTTGAGTAGGAAGTCAGCCAATATGAGTAGTCTTGCTTATATTCCGGTTAGAGGGAAGACCGCTTGCTTTGGTTGTTCAGGCTTTAGCCAATCAGTTCATGAGACTGGATGTTTTTTAGCCCAGTCGTGTGTTAGCTTGCACAGTCGCTCGTTCTTCATTATTGGAGCGTATCCATGATCGGCAGTATGATGATCCCCATTTGTGTGTCCTTAGAGACACGATGCAGCGCGGAGGTGCCAAGCAGGTTACATTAGATGATGATGAAGTTTTGAGATTTCAGGGTCGAGTATGTGTTCCTAATATGGATGGGCTCCGAGAGTTAATTTTAGAGGAGGCCCATAGCTCCCGGTACTCTATTCATCCAGGAGCCGCAAAAATATATCAGGATTTGCGGCAGCTTTATTGGTGGCGTAGAATGAAGAAGGATATCATTGCATATGTGGCCCGGTGTTTGAATTGTCAACAGGTTAAGTATGAGCATCAAAGGCCTGGTGGTTTATTTCAGGGGATTGAGCTTCCCGAGTGGAAGTAGGAGCGGATCACCATGGACTTTGTTTCTAGACTCCCGCAGACTCAGAAAAAGTTCGACGTAGTTTGGGTAATTGTTGCTAGGCTTACCAAGTCAGCACATTTCATACATGTGGCAGTCTCCTATTCGTCCGAGAGGTTAGCTGAGATCTATATCCGGGAGATTGTTCGCCTTCATGGTGTACCCGTATCTATCATTTCGGACCTGGGTACGCAGTTTAACTTGCCCTTCTGAAGAGCAGTTCAATGAGAGTTGGGCACATGGGCTGAGTTAAGCATATCATTTCATCCCGAGATGGGCGGTCGGTCCGAGCGGACTATTCAGATTTTGGAGGATATTCTCTGAGCTTGTGTCATTGATTTTGGAGGTTTGTGGGATCAATTTTTTTCCTTTAGCAGAGTTTGCTTACAACAACCACTATTGGTCGAGTATTCAGATGGCTCCTTATGAGGCTTTATATTGTAGGTAGTGTCGATCTCCGATTGGATGGTTTGAGCCAGGAGAGGCTCGGTTGTTGGGTACAGACCTGTTTCAGGAGGCCTTGGACAAGGTCAGGATCATTCAGGATAGGCTTCGTACAGCGCAGTCCTAGCAGAAAAGTTATGCGGACCGAAAGGTTTGAGATGTGGCCACTATGGTTGGTGAGCGGGTATTGCTCCGAGTTCGCCTATGAAGGGCGTGATGAGATTTAGGAAGAAGGGCAAGCTTAGCCCTAGGTTCATTGGTCCATTTGAGATTCTTGATCGAGTGGGAGAGGTGGCTTATACACTTACATTGTCGCCGAGCTTGTCAGCCGTGTATCCAGCGTTTCATGTGTCCATGCTTCGGAGGAATCACGGCGATCCAGCCCACGTGTTAGATTTCAGCACTGTCCAATTGGACAAGGACTTGTCTTAAGAGGAGGAGTCAGTAGCTATTCTCGACCGGCAGGTTCGTCAGTTGAGGTCGAAGAGTTTTCCTTCTATTCGTGTGCAGTGGAGAGATCAACCTCCTGAGGCATCGACCTAGGAGTCCGAGTCCGATATGCGGAGCAGTTATTCCCATCTTTTTCCTGACTTAGGTACTTTCGTCTTATGTCTGTTCGAGGACGAACAATTATTTTAAAGGTGGAGAATGTGATGACCCTTGTTTTAAATTAAATTCTGTGTCTCCGAGACCTTGAAAACCTCATTTAGGATCGCCTCGATTTGCGTACACAGTCCGGGCGCGTAGCCAGAAAACTTAAATATGAAAATTGTGAAAAATGATAAGTTTTGATTATAATATGAGTTAATTTGATTTTGATCAACATTTTGGGTAGATGGACTCTGACTCGTTATTTGATGGTCCCGAAGGGTCCGTAGGAAAATATGGGACTTGGGCGTATGCCCGGAATCGAATTCCGAGGTTCCAAGCCCAAGAAATAAATTTTTGAAATAAATTGTTTTCTGAAATTGTTTATAAGGATTTGAAATGAAATTTGATTAGAACCTGATGGTATCGGGCCCGTATCTTGATTCTGGCAACAAGTACAGGTCTTATATGTGGTTTAAGTCCTTCCTGTGAAATTTGGTGAAAAACCGAATCCATTTGACGTGATTCGGACCTAAATTGGAAAATTAGATGTTTTATGATGTTTGAAAGAATTCATGGATTTTGAGGTTTAGTTCGATGTATATGATGTTATTTTGGCGATTTGATCGTACGGATAAGTCCGTACGATATTATTGAGGTTGTGTGTACATTTGGTTTGGATCTCCGAGGGCTTGGTGAGTTTTGGATAGGCCACGGGTGTATTTTTGGACTTTGAAAAATAACTGGTATTTCTGATCTGCATGCTTCACATTTGCGAAGCCAGTCTCGCAAATGCGAGCCACGCATTGCAAATGCGAGGATGAGACTTGGGCAGGCCTGGTCGCAAATGCAACAAATTTGTTCGCAAATGCGACGATTGGGATCGCAAATGCGACGTTTGGGATCGCAAATGCGACGTTTGGGATCGCAAATGCGCAGCTTCCCTTTTCCGCCTAAGGTCGAAAAGGCGATGCATCTATCGCAAATGCGACAATTCTTTCGCAAATATGAGTGGGAATTTATGAAGGGTTCGCAAATGAGAACCCTGTTTCGCAATTCCCACATCTGAGAGGTCGAGGTTCGCAATTGCGAACCCCTGTTCTCATTTCTCATATCAGAGACCTGCAATTTTATACTTAACCGATTTTGAACCCCATTTTTCATATTTTCTCAAACCCAAACACACTTAGGCGATTTTTCAAGAATTTTTTCTTCTCCAAATCAATTGTAAGTTATTTTTAACCAACTTTCTTCAATTCTTATCATCCTTTAACATGATTTCAACTTAAAATCAAAGATTTTCATGGTTGGAAATTGGGTGTTTTGGGTAGAACCTAGATTTTTCAAAAAATGGTGATTTGGACCTCAATTTGAGGTCCGATTTCAAAACAAATTATATATTTGAGTTCGTGGGGGAATGGGTAATTGGGTTTTGGTTCGAACCTCGGGTTTTGACGACGTGAGCCCGGGGCCGATTTTTTGACTTTTGGGTAAAACTTTGGAAAAACTCATTTTCATGCATTGGGGTTGATTCATTTAGTGTTTATTGATGCAATTAAGTAATTTGTGATTAGATACGCACGAATTGGCGGTGGAATCAAGGGGTAAAGCTATAATTGAGACTTGAGTTGTGTTCAATGCATCGAGGTAAGTGTTTGGTCTAACCTTAGCTTGAGGGATTAGGAGTTGAGTCCTATTTGCTATGTGGTAATTGTTAAGTACGACGTATAGGCATGGTGACGAGTATCTATACGTTGGTGTCAAGTATAACCGTGAGTCTCATACAGTTTATTTTGATTTTCATGACTTCGCTGTATTATTCATGCCTTGCTGAAGATTTCTAATTGTTGTGTAAAGTTTGTGGAAAAAATTGTGACCCATGATCATTGAGGAGCATTGGCTCAAGTTGTATAAAGAATTGTGAAAGTGTAAGTGATAATTGAACTTTTAGAGAATTGGCTCGAGTTGTGAAGTGAATTGTGAAGTAAAAGTGAGGAAGAGAAGAGATCATTATGTTGTCACCCTTGTCGGGCTATTGTTGATTTATTTGTTATCTCCCTTGCAGGGATGTGGATATTATTGATGTCGTTCCCTTGCCGGGATTTAATTGTCGACTTGTTGCTTCCTTGCTGGGATTCTTATTGTAAATTTCCTTTATTTCCTTGCCCTATTGTTTGTGATTATTGTTTGGGTGAGGAAGAAAGTTAAAGCACGAAGGGTGATGTCGTGCATTTTTTGTTTTGTAAAGTAAGAGTGTAAAGCACGAAGGGTGATGCCGTGCCGCACAATGTACCATCCCGTGCCTATTATATTAATTTCATGGTGAGGATGAGAGTAAAAGCACGAAGGGTGATGTCATGCAATTTATATTGATTCTTATGGTGAGGACGAGAGTAAAAGCACGAAGGGTGATGCTGTGCACTTGTCCTTGATTTTACCAGATTCTTGCTAATAATTGAGTTATGTTGTCCTTTACGTTTATTTACTGAATTTCTGTTGTACTTGATTTTATTTTGATGCTATAGATTCCCTTACCCTATTTGCATTGTGATTGTTATTTGGGTGAGGAAAAGAGTTAAAATACGAAGGGTGATGCCGTGCATTATTTTTTTATTGTGAGGAAAGAGTGTAAAGCACAAAGGGTGATGCCGTGCCGTACTATGTACCATTCCGTACCGATTTTCATTGATTATATGGTGAGGAAAGAGAGTAAAAGCAAGAAGTGTGATGTCGTGCACACTTTTATTATAAAATATTATTTTGGTGAGGATGAGAGTAAAAGTACGAATGGTGATGCCGTGCAAATTGTTTGATTTCTGATTCTTATTGACATTCTAGTTAAGTTGTTTCTTTCCATATTTGATGTTTCAATCCGGAACTGTTACCTCCCCCACAACATGTTTCCCCCTCCCACATTGACTAGTTATTTCCTGTATTTCTTTTCTGTTGTATATATATTTGAACTGCACATGTTTATTTGGTAGTCTGGTCCTAGCCTCGTTACTACTTCACCGAGGTTAGGCTAGCCACTTACCAGCACATGGGATCGGTTGTGCTCATACTACACTCTACACTCTTTTGTATAGACCCCAGTGGTGTAGACTTCGGACCGCGGTGGGATTGTTGATTCTAGCTCATCAGGCGACGCGAGGTAGTCCTGCAGGCTTCCGCAGGCCTTGGCGTCTCCTTCTATCTACTATTCCTGTTTCTTTCATGCATTTTGCAGAGACAGTGTTGTATTTATTTCTCTCAGACCTTTATTTGTATTATTCTTAGACCGTCTGTGAAACTGTGACACCAGTTCTGGGTAGTTGAGACTCAAACTATTGTATTAAATATTCATGTTCAGGTTATTTATTGTTTCTTTCCGCTTATATTAAATTACTATTTAAATGTTATTACTTCGTAATTGTTAATGAATATAAAATGGATAAATTGTTCACATAATTGGCTTACCTAGCTCACACTAGTAGGCGCCATCACGACTCTCGAAGGTGGAAAATCCGGATCGTGACAAATATTATTTGTCAAATTGTACGAAAAGCAAACCCTCAATAGATTAAACAGGTGTCATAAGTACCTAACTGTAAATATTTAGATGCCCATAACACATTGATCCCAAAAACATTTAATACATTAGAAACAATGTCTAAGGAAATCATTGAAATAAGAGAAAGGTAAAAGAAGATTATATAGCACTTCGCAGTAGTAAGTTGGAGCAATAATTCCTTGTGTCCACATAACAATTGTTGAAATTTGGAGGTAATTTTATACATGGTCATTGAACTTTTGTGTTTGTTACCCAAAAGTCATTTTTCTTTTTTTACTTACGTAAAAATTATTCAACTTTGTGTTCATTACACAAAGTCACTTTTCTTTCTTTTGTTACACAAAAATTATTTTACTTTGCTCTAGTTATAACAAAGGTCACATTTTTACTTGAAAAGTCTATTATGCCCTGGATATTATATAAACCTTCATATTTATATAATGCCTTCTATATTATATACTATATAATATATTTTTAACTATGTATTTTATTTATAAATAAAATAACTTAATATTATTTTATTTATTATTCTTATAATATATTCGTCTATTTAATTTTTTCTTAACTTTAATTTTCAAGATATATTATGAATTCATCTATTCTTATAATTTTAATAAACTCTAATTATAATTTATAATAGGTATTACATAATTTAAATTATAGCT
>MDKF010584223.1:0-18601 GCA_026770625.1 Nicotiana glauca
AATGGAAAAACTCCTTTCTTTATTATATCCCTTCCCCGGGATGTAGTAAAGGCCGAAAAAGGAGGTGTGACAACTGGCATGTGGTGGTAGAAGGCTAAACTTTCTTTTTGGGTTGTTCGCATCCATATCTGAGTATCAATGGACGAGTCATTCTATAATAGTGTTGGGTTACGGGTAGGACGAGTCATCTTGCCGAGCGATCAATGAGATGTTGATCGATATTACGACACCCACATTGATAGGGTACTCGGCCATAATAGAAGCCACCAGAACTGTCCTAGGGATCGGAAGGTGAGTCTCATTCTGGCGCGAGTCTAGTATGTTGCACACAAATGTATGCCACCCCTTTGCCTCAAAGTTAAAGGAGTTCCAGTGGATAGGAACCCCAGCATTAATCTATGGTGGTGGCGATCCTGGTGGTTCTATAATCTCATCTAGCCAAGGATGGACTGCCTCCTTCAGTGCATATTTCTCTAAATACTCCATCGTCTCAACATCCTCGAAGCCTAAGTATGTGTTGAGTGTATGCTGATCAAATATCACCCTGATGTTACGTACTTTGGTCACCTTCGTACCTTTTTTTATATGAGCCACATTGGTGTAGAATTCACGGATAAGGTACTCTTCATCCACTACACTCTGGATTAACCACATCCACCCGATGCATTCCCTAAATTATCTCAACACTATTGGGTTGTACCTCTCCAAATCTTTCAACAGAAACTGTCTCTCAAGGGTTAGCGATCCCGCTGGGCACCACGTACGAAAGTTGTTGAAGGCGGCTAGGATGAAAAAATGGTCCTCCCCAACCTCTTTCTTCTTCGATCTTTCAAGAACGACAGTTGTAGCATCTCCCCCTCTGCCATCATCGGGGATATCCTGAACAAGTGTATCCTATGCCTCAGGGACAGGTGTAGCCGATGGCTCAGAAGCTTGACTAGCACTTTCAAGTCCCTCGAAAGTGCTATGAGATGAGGACCGCTCATCCCTAAGTTGGTATCTCCCTTGAGGCCTTGACTGTACGGTCACTGCTCCGGCTGAGTTGCCCTCTGATACTTCCCTAGATGGGACATATGAACTCGTCTCGGAGAGATCTGCACCTCTCCCTCTGTCGGCTATTGTTTTATTCCTTATCATCTTTTGTTCGCCAAGGGGTAAGGCACTATTGCCTCGACCCCGATAAGTTCCACCTCTCCTTTTAGAAGTGTCGCCTCATCCCCTAGATCGAACCATTGTCTGTAACAAGAAAAGGCAATTGTTAGTTGCAATTCAACGTTCAAACATACACAAGAGACATGCAAGTAAGCTATAAACCAGAAGACGTAGTAAGGGTACACAATTAGAACATGCTTGTAGGGAAGTGATCCGTAGTCCTCACAATTTCACTTGTGGTTGCAGATGAAGACTTGCGGACCGCAGAATTTCACTTGCAGTCGCACCTTTGATACCCAAAAATGCCAACTCTCTGATGATAAAAAATTCACTGATGTACGGCTGCAATACGATTTCTGTGGTCCGCACAATTAGACATGCGGCCGCATATTGGAGTCAAAAAGTATGGACTCTCTGATGACAGGAAAAGTGCTATTTTACGTTCACGATGGTAATTCTGTGGTCCGCACATTTTAACTTGTGGCCACAGATCCCTTCATTCACTATTTTGCCTTGAAATCAATATCTTCAGAATACATAAATTCAAGTGCGGCTGCAGATTTCAAAAGTTATGTACATGCCAATTTTTCTATCTCGGGTTTTCAATTTTTGTGCACACTTTGACATGGAAACATCATAGAAACATGAAAATATCCTAACCCAGTCCCTATGGAGCATGTAGTGGTTAACCTAGTTCAGAGTTTTCCCATATATGGACCCACAATTTAATTCTAATGACAAATGGCCTAAAAATAACTAAAAAGCTACAAATTAAACTAAAATAAAAATATTAACATGGAATTGAAGAATACTAGATAAATGAGTGAATGATCAAAGTTGGTGTGCGTGTGGACAGATGAAATCACCAAGAAATTTTAACAGAGGACTATTTTTTTGTTCAGAGAGTGAAAAAACCTGTAATTTTTGCCCTATTCCTCTATTTATATGACTTGTTTTTCAAAGAGAAAGAAGGGTCAGTGCGGACACACATTTTCATGTGTGTTCCACACTATGTTGCCTGATGACATCCTCTCAGCATTTCATCCACGGTCCGCACAATTTCGTATGCGGCCGCATATTTCCTATGTGGTCGCACATCGACCTCTTCTCTGACAGGATCAAACTTCAGATAGTTGGTATTTTCAACCTCTCATTTGTGAGGTCCGCAAGCTAATTATATGGCCACAGTGTTCTTTTGCTACAACACTCAAAAATATGCGGTCCACACAAATCAACTGCGGTCAGCAATTCTTGCAACACTTAGCTAGATTTTTGTCCACATTTCCTGTAAGTCACACTCAGCTTGTAGCACACTTCAAATAAAGTTATAATAAAAATAACACCTAACTACAAAAGAAAAAAGGAAAAGAAACATGGTTTGCCTCTAAAGAAGGGCTTGATTTAATGTTGCGAGACAATGCTGAATACCATCAATTGAAATGAGTGACTGCCACGACGTGGCTATCTCCAGATTTTCCCAAGTAGTGCTTCAGTCGGTGGCCATTGACTTAGAATACTTCATTGTTTTTGTTCTTTAAGTCTAATGCACCAAAAGGTGTCACACCCGCAATTTCAAAAGGACCACTCCATTTGGACTTTAGCTTCCCAGGAAACATCCTTAACCTTGAGTTAACCAACAATACAAGATCGCCCACCTTGAACTCTTTGTTCCAAATGTATTTGTAATGAAGATATTTCATCTTTTCTTTGTACATGGATGAGATTACATAAGCATGGTATCGAAACTCATCCAATTTATTCAAATGTGCAACCCTCAAGTTAGCGGCTACACCTCATTCAAGATTCAACTTCTTTAGAGCTCACATGGCCTTGTGCTCAAATTCCACCGGAAGGTGACAAGCTTTCCCAATCACCAACCAGTATGGTGAAATTCCAATAGGTGTTTTGTAAGCTGTCCGATAATCCCATAATGCATCATGAAGCATCTTGGACCAATCAATCTGATTAGCATTTACTGTTTTGGACAAAATACTCTTTATCTCCTGATTAGAGACTTTCACTTGACTGCTAGCTTGTGGATGATAGGGAGTCGTAACTTTATGAGTAACACCATACTTTCTAAGTAAGATATTGAAAGCTTTGTTGCAAAAATATGACCCCTTATTGCTTATAATAGCCTACGGAGTACCAAACCTTGTGAAGATATTCTTCTTCAAGAACGCCACCACACTTCTCGCCTCATTGTTTGGTAGAGAAATGACCTCAAACCATTTGGACACGTAATCAACCATGACCAAGATGTATGTGTTTCCGCAAGAACTCACAAAAGGACCCATGAAGTCTATATTCAATACATTAAAAATATCAATCTCCAAAAGGGTAGTGAGAGGCATTTCATTTTTCTTTTAGATTTCACCGGCCCTTTGACATTCATCACATATTTCACTAACTCACTTACATCCTTGTAAAGAGTGGTCCAATAGAAATCACAACTAAGCACTTTGATTCCATTATTGCTCCACCATGATGACCACCATGTGGCGAAGAATGAAAAGCACCAAGAATTTTACCTTGATCTTCTTTCCGTACATAGATTCTAATCACCCAACCGTACAAACCCAGAAAAGGTATGGTTCATCCCAATAATAATCTTGACAATCCCGTTTGAGCATTTTTCTTTGGTTTGAAGAGAACTCATCCGGAATGATTCCACACACAAGAAAATTTGCTAGATCCGCGAACCATGGCACCTCATTCATTGAAATATTCAATAGTTTCTCATAGGGGAAGGAGTCATTCATTTTAAGGCCATCATGCGGCCTCCCCTCCTCCTCCAAACGAGACAAGTGATCCGCCACTTGGTTTTTACTACCTTTTCTATATTGGATGTCAATATCAAACACTTACAACAAAAGCACCCATCTCATAAATCAAGCTTTGAAGTCCTTCTTGCTCATAAGATAATGAAGCGCCACATGATCTGTGTGGACAATGACTTATGCACCTATCAAGTATGAGTGAAACTTCTCAATTGCAAACACAATAGCAAGGAGAACTTTTTGTATAGTTGACTTGGGAACTATTCATGGTCTTACTAGCATATTATACCGGATGAAAAATCTTGTTGATGTGTTGTCCCAAAATAGACCCAACTGCCACATCACTTGCATCGCACATAAGTTCAAAAGGGACACTGAAAATTTAGAGCGGTGATGATGTGAGTAGTTGTCAACTTGGACTTTAAAAATTTAAAATCTCTCATGCAATCATCATTGAATTTAAACATAGCATCCTTCTCGAGAAGTTTGCACAACGACTTTACCACCTTAGAGAAATCTTTTATGAAATGCCGGTAAAATCTTGAGTGGCCTAAGAAACTCCGCACACCCTTCACTGAAGTTGGAGGTTGAAGTTTAGAGATCACCTCAATCTTTCCCTTGTCAACTTCAATTCCATTCTTTGAGATTTTATGGCCAAGGACAATGCCTTCCTCAACCATGAAATGACATTTCTCCCAATTGAGCACCAAGTTTGTTTCTTCACATCTTGCCAACACTTTATCCAAATTTGCCAGACATTCATCAAAATAGTATCCAACCACCGAGAAGTCATCCATGAAAACTTCAAGGTAGTCCTCCACCATGTCCATGAAAATATTCATCATACACCTTTGAAAAGTCATCGGTGCATTGTACAAACCAAATGGAATCCGCTTGAAAGCAAAAGTACATTGGGTCATGTAAAGGTTGTTTTGCCTTGATTTACGGGGCAATAAGAATTTATTTGTTGCCCGAATACCCATCAAGAAAGCAATAGAAAGCACGATCGGCCAATCTATCTAGCATTTGTTCTAAGAAAGGAAGTGGAAAGTCATCCTTTCTTGTCTTTGTTGAGCTTGCAATAGTCCATATATACTTTCCAACCGGTCACCGTTCTTGTAGGAATCAACTCATTCTTGTCATTGGTGACTACCGTCATGCAACCCTTCTTTAGGACATATTGAATTGAAGTCCACGAACTATCAGAGATGGGATAGACAACCCCGACATCCAACCACTTGATAATATCCTTTTTGATCACTTCTTGCATAGCCTCATTGAGTCTTCTTTGATGTTAAGTAGATGGTTTGGATCCATCCTCCAAGTTGATCTTATGCATGCAAAATGCGAGTCTTATCCCCCAAATATCCTCCAAGGTCCACCCAATATCCTTCTTACTCTTTTTAGCACCGCCAAAGTGGAATCCACCTGCACGTTAGTCAAACAAGAGGAAAGAATAACCGGCAAAATAGAACAAGGACCAAGAAATTCATACCAAAGATGTGGAGGCAATGACTTCAACTCCAAGGTAGGAGGCTCTTCAATAGAATACTTTGTAGGGGGAGTTGTCCTATTTTCAAGATCCAAGGACAATTTTCGGGGTGCATAGTTATAAGACCCCATTCTTTGCAAAAAGGTCACACATTCTATGAAGCCATCCATCTCGTCATCATCAAAGTTGAGCAAGAAGGCCTCCAACATATCATCAACATTGATCATAGCACTTATTTCATCAATAATAACATATGTCACCAAGTCCACAAACGAGCACACCTCATTTCTATTTGGTTGCCTCATGAAGTTATACACATGAAAAACCACTTTTTCATCACTAACCCGGAAAATAAGTTCTTCGGCTTCAAAATCACAAAGAGCCTTCCTGTAGCAAGGAAGGGTCTCCCAAGAATAGTCGGCACCTCATAATCAACTTCACAATCTAAACTGACAAAAGAATGAATCTATCAACACAAACCAAGACATATTCAATCACTCCCAAGGGTTTCTTAATAGTACGGTCGGATATTTTCAATCTCATATAGGTGGGTCTTGGTTGCCTAGCTCCCAATGTCTTGAAAACCGAATAGGGCATCAAATTGATACTTGTCCCAAGATCATAAAGATCTTTAGCAAACTCGTCACTTCCACTTGTACAAGGAATCATGAAAGCACTGTGATCCTCCAACTTAGGAGACATTGAATGCACAATTGCACTCACTTGATGAGTGAATTTTATGGTTTTAAAATTTATTTACCACTTCTTTGTCATGAGATCCTTCATAAACTTTGCATACCGAGCATTTGCTCCAAAGCTTCAACTAATGTAACATTGATTGAGAGAATATTCATCATTTGAATGAACTTCTTGAATTGATTCTCACCATTTTGCTTGGAAAGTCTTTGAGGGTATTGAGGTGGAGGCTTGCGTTTTGCACGACCGACTCCTGTATGTCAATAATGTGATCCCTAGATGGGTTCACCTCTCCTTGAGTCTCTTCCGCAGTATCATAAATATCAATCTGAACTTCATCATTAGGTTGCACCATATTGTTCGGGGTCAGTTCCTCTTGCACCACGTGTTCATCATCCACAAGTTGCCTTTGACTTGAGGTAGGTACATTCCCACCTCTTCCATTTCTCGTAGTGACGGCCATGGCATGCCCCGTGTTGTTTTCACACTTTGGGTTTACTACCATGTCACTTGGTAGTGCCCCCTTAGGACGAGAATTTAGAGCTTGATAGATTTTCCCCATTTTGAACTTCTATGTTGCGAATTGATGTGTTGTGTGAAGCAAGATAGGCATCTAAATCGGCATTCTTTTCCAGAATTTGCTTGAACATATTCTCAATACTACCTATTTCACTGTTTGGAGAACTTGGACCATGGGAAAGATATGGAGGCGGGTTGCTCGGTTGTTGTTACATCGCGAGCCTTTGAAAACCCAACTCCTGATTGCCTTGATTGTTGTTCCATCCGCCTTGATTGTTCATCCCCCCCCTCCATTTCTTTGATTATTTCCACTCCAATTTCCTTGATTTTTTTTGTTATGCCAATTCCCTTTATTGTTGTCACCACTCCAATTTTCTTGGTTGTTAGAATTCCAATTGTCTTGATTGTTTTAAGGCCGCCATTGTTGTTGGTTTGGGCCTTGGAAGTTGATTATTTGACCTTGAAAGTTGTTCACATATTGCACTCCTCTTATTGTTCATTATAAGAATCATCATGAACAAAACCACAATCCTCTTGCACATATTTCTCCATTCGATTTTTCACTTGTAGACTCTTGGTCCTTCTCTTGTTAACCATCAAGTTCACCCTTCTATGGCATTGACTTGCTTAGGATTTTGCACCTGATGAAGTTGAGCCTTTGCTAGTTGATTCATGGTAGTAATCAATTCGGCAATGGCTTTCCCATGGTCATGCAACTCTTTGTGAAGGTGGATCATGTTCAGATCCCCTTGTAGAACATTGGCCCAGTATTGCCACGTCGATGATGTTTCCTCCATTTCATACAAAATCTCATACGCCTCCGCATAAGGGGAATTCATAAAGTTCCATCGACAAGTTGATTCACTACACATTGGTTGGTTGTGTTAATCCCACGATTGAAGGTTTTTTAATTATGTTTTTCGTCATATCATTGTTGAGACATTCCTTGAAAATTGTTCTATATCACTCCCATATCTCGTGTAGTGGTTCATTCGCTCTTTCTTGAATGACAAAATCTCATCTCGAAGTGTAGCCATATGCCCGAGAGAGAAGAACTTAGCAATAAATTTTTCTGTCAACTCATCCCAAGTACGAATGGAATAGTTCGGTAATCGTTCCATCCAATCTAAAGCTTTTACCCGTGGAGAGAAGGGACAAAAGCCTTAGCTTATGCATCCTCGGAGATATTTGTTTGTTTGTTCCCCCAACAAGTATCCACAACCCTTTCAAATGTTTATACACATTTTGAGTCGAAGCACCAGTGAAGAAACTCCGTTGCTCAAGCAAAATGAGCATCATATTGGTGATTTGAAAGCTGATCGCCGTAATACAGGAAAGGACTATTGTACTAGCATAACCTTTATTGGGTAACACCCAGTGTTGTTCCGCTCGTGGTGGAGGTGGGGGTAGAGCGGGGACATTGTCATGAGGCACTCAGCCTCTTCTATTGGCTTGAGGTTCAAGAGGAACCTCCTCAACTTGCTCATCGTCAACGTCCACATCCCCCCAAGGAATATTTCTGAGTTCATTGTTTACTTCCATAATTATACCTAAAATTGATTCACACAAGTTAGTAACAACGGAAGGAAAAGAAGATATTCCAAAAACAAACCTAAATATATAGCTAACAGTGTTTAAATACCCGACAACGGTGCCAAAAATTGATGACGTCAACAATACACCTCAATAAGAGATATGATACGGTCGTACGCAATAATAATTACCCAATTATGAGTCGGGGTCGAATCTACTTGAGTTATGAGGGGTGTTAAGATTATATATTTGAAGCAAGCAGATGGGTTATCTAATATTGCACTTCCACAATAGAATTTTGTTTTCTACTTCTACTGTTACTTTACTGAATGCAAGCTAAAGAAAATAGACTAGAGATGAATGTATTTGAGGGTTTTCCAAGCAGTTTAAAAGCCTAGGGATGTGACCATAACCTAGGTGTTTGCCTAATTGGTAAAGAAATTAATGCTTGTTTTGTTGATTGGGGTGTATTATAGCTCTCAACTCTGCATTACTCACTCAATTCCTCTCAGTTAGAGAGTGATTTTGCCCATTTGGTTTTCTCAAGTCCTAATGGGTATCAAACAAAACAGTTGATATGAGCTCAAGTCGGGTTCTTACTTTTAGTTTGTACTCTTGAATTAGGTTAATCAATCTCTCAATTAACCCAATTACTTGTTAGCTAAGTTATCCTAAACTAGGTCCCTCTTTGTCAAGTAGAGTATAAGTCAAATAGTCACAAATCAATGTTTGCAACCACTAATTCTAAAATTGAAGCATGAACTATGCTAAATAATCAACAACCAATCATAAACAAACACTAAATTAAATACTCATAAAGTTTACACACTAGGGTTGGGTCATAACCCTAGTAATAATCTAGCTGCTCATAATGAAAATTGCAGAAAATAAAGAAGAAAAACTCATTAAACTCATAATGAAAGATTAAAAATGATAAAATCTAATGTTAAAGTACTCAAATAAGCTAGAACTTCCTAAAATAGTAAAAAGAAACGACTATAGCATCTTTGTATGTACAAACTTTTCATAAATTTGTGAAACTCAACTATCTATACTGGGCTAAAAATCGCAAACAAAAATGCCCCTTGGGAGGTTTTGCAGCCGAACAATTTCATGTGTTGTCTGTAGATTTCTTCAGCTGGCAGGATGGTGAGTTCTGCGGCCGTACATTTCTGTACTGCGTCCGCAAGGCAACTTTTGCGGTCGTACAATTCTTGTGCGGTCCACACTTCACAAAGGCTTCAGGAGTTGGTCTCTGAACTTTGAATCTTCGTCAGTGTAAGCCTAGTTCTACAGCCACACAATTTATGTACGGTCCGCACATTGCTGAAAATCCTGTTGGGTTTTGCTTCTTGGTCTGCGGCCGCAGAATTCCTTCTGTGAACCACACATCTTTGCTTCCGTGCCCTTTATTGCTTTGTGTTTCAGAACACGTTTTTTAGTCAGATTTCATCATGGGACATCAAACTTCCAGCATTCCTGCAATTTGCACAATTTCATTAGTTTCGGGAATACAATTCAATTAAAATATGCTAATAAGCAGTCAAAATCCTCACTTATCACATCCAACCAAGAGGACTCCGCCTAATCGAGCTCATCTTGTTTCTCGCCAATCTCACCCCTAAGAGCCTACATCTGAAATTGGCACTCATCTAACTGGTATTGCAGCTGGACTAATTGAGCTTGAAGGTCGTTGCAATGGGCCTCCACGTCCTTACTAAGCTCCAACTCCCCTTCCTTAGCCCTCAAGAATGCTGAATTTTTCTACGGCCGCCATCAACTCCTCATATTTTTTTGTTCAAATCTTCTCTTAAGGCCCTGACGTTGCCTCCCACACAAAGCCAATCTCGAAGCTCCTGGTACTTTCCGTGGTACTTATATTTTCCTTTCAGCTTCAAAAAAATCTCTTTACGCCTATTTGCCCTTCGAGCATTCTCAATTTCTAGAATAACCGTCTACAAATTGAAGAAAATAGGTTAGAACTTAAAAATAAGCTAAGGCATAAGGAATGGGGAAGATAACAATCGTACTTACCCTAAGAGCGAGGCCGGCGATGCTCTTCGACAGAGTATTGTCAGTTATCTCCTTAAGGGTCTCACCCTCGACGTCAGAACAAAGTGGACCGAGGGCAGGAACTACCTCCTCAGTGTCTACAAGAAAATCAAGATCTATTGGGATCATGATGGTCCTCGAACCTCCCTCCAGTCTCACCTCCATTTAGGTGAGCCCCTTATAGATCATCCGCAGATCGTCCACGTCAATATCGAAACCCAACCTTCCTCGGCGAAAGTTTGTTTTCTATCATTGACAGGCGAAGAAACATACATTGCCGCCCGAGAAGACAAAGCCTCCTCACGCCTCAAAAGTGTGGGGTGGGGTCGCTGTCAAGTGCCCCCACAACTGTCGTCTCCCTCTCGAGATGCACCAGCGCGTCCACCTTTTCCAACTGTGGGGCCTCAGTGCTCGCCCCAAAATCCTCTCTTATATGAATCGTCACCGTCTCCCTGAAAACCAAGTCATCCCCTAGAGAGTCAACAGCAATCGGGACTTCCCCTCCGGCGTCCACGGCTCTCCACTTGCGAGGCCTTCGATCCTCATCACTAGGGGAGACCTCGTCGTCCTCATCAATCAAAGAAAATAGTTGAGAAGAAGAAGAAACAGTTGGGACAAAGGCGTATTCTTGGACCACAACAACCAGGATAGGGGCAGGTGCAGAAGGCGCAGTAGCCGCAATAGGGACAGAAACTGAAGGCGTAATAACCCTTCTCCTAAACGAGGGCACATGCGCCTGATCCTTCAAGAAGTTCCCCTAACCAAACCTGAGAAGGGAGAAACATAAAAGTTGACAAAACTGACCAACATACAAAAAAAGGATCTGATCACATCCAAAATGGAAGTTACTTGTAGAAGGGAGAGCTGGCCTAAACTTCTTAAAGCAGCTCGGCCAATCATGAATCCCTACGGCATGAGGAAGAAACTGCACGACCTAGTTGGCGATGCGTACAACTAGAGAGGGAGGACAATTGTTGGCTACAAGAAAGGAATAATTAAATGAATGGCCCAAAATGGATAAAGAGATGCAAAAGGTAAAATCGAAAGAAACGTAGATACTTACGTGTATGGTTCCAAGCCTCGGGGAAGCCATCGGTGATGGCCATGATGTCCTCAGTTTTGGTGTAAAGGAAATTGATCCACAATTGACGGATCACCTGGTCATCCATCTTCACCACTATACACTTGCCTCCACGCTAACAGAGATTCAACAATGTCCCTTTATAGAAGCTAGGGGTGAACAGGTGCACTAAATGCCGCAACATCACCTCAACACCAGCTAGCTCAGCAAACTTGGTCAACATTTTTATTACCTTGTAAACATAGGGGCGATTTGATCAGGGAAAATGCCATAGCGGTGGCGAAATTCCTCCAACAGTGGATGGAGGGGGAACAAGAAACTGATAGCGAATGGGTAAGCGTATAGAGCACAGTACCCGGGGCGGTAAACATGCACTTCGTCCTCCCCAGAGAAGATCAATTCGATATGGCCGGGGAGGCCGAACTTAGCTTTAAATTTAGCTAATTTATTGGGAGCCACTGTCGATAAGAAGGTTCTAGGCGCCGCGTCCGGTGATCGATGAAAATGAGACCTGGTTTCAGGGTTGTGAGGACGATCACCTCCACCGAAGAAAAAGATTTGTCCTCTACAGTGGCAGATGAATTCTTCCCATGATCATGGAACACAACCGCCAATGGAATGGCGTGACTCCCTTCACCAACATCAGAGGAAACATTCGACATGTTTATGAGAAAGTAAAGAAGGAAACTAGAAAGAGAGCTTAGGATATGGAGGAGAGCAAAGATACAAAGAAGAGAGGTTCGGAGAGAGAGGTTCGGAGAGAGAGTTTGGAGTCTCAAAAGTTTGGGAGAGTAAAAATTTCGAATTCGGATTTGGCTATTCCTATTTTTAAAGAATGAGGCACCTATTTTTAAAGATTTGGCTATTCAGTATATTTTAGTGTATACTGAAATATTTGCTCGTGGAAACTCGTGCATTTTATAAACGTTAAATGGGGGATTATATATACATATGTAAAATAATGAAATCATCTAAATCTATTGTGTTGCATCCTCCCCTAGCTGCGAGATTCGTTTATTCAGCGGCACCTGCTATATTATATGTTGGCATTAATTTGTGGGTCGAAGAAAATAAATTAAACTTAAACATGGTGGGTACATAAAAGTATATACGTGTACGTAAATTTGTTTTTTCTCGAAGGTAAATTAGTACTCCCTCTATTTCAGTTTATGTGAACTTATTTCATTTTTGGTTTGTTTCAAAAAGAATGAACCATTTCTAAATTTGGTAACAATTTAGCTTAAAAGTTATAACTCTACCCTTAATGAGAAGCTTTTATAACCACACAAATACTTTAGGCCCATTTGAACTTGTTTAAGACCATAAATTTCAGAAGTCTGTATTTTTTTTATTAAGGAGGACTTTTTCTAGATTAAAAGAGACGACTCGGTCCATCATTTGCTAATAGCCGCCTCTACTCTAAAAGCCGCCATCAGTCCTATTGCTGTATACGTCATGAATTCTATCTCCCACGGCATAAATTTGTGACATTGACGTAATACAATAATACTTAAATGTTGAAATACTTCTAAATTATGTTTGACTTTACGTGAACATATTTTATTTTTGTCCCTCCCAAAAAGAATGAATTATTTTTAAATTTGGTAACAATTTAGGTTAAACTTACAATTCTATCTTTAATGAAAAACTTTTATGATAACACAAATACCCTGGGCCCCATTTGGACTTATTTAGGACCACATATTTCAAAAGTCTTTATTTTTTTCTTAAACTCCGTACCCAATCAAACAGGTTCACATAAATTGGAACGGATGGAGTAACTATTTTAATTGATAAAATATATTTATGGTACACTTTTATCCTTTGAAGATATTAAATTCGTAAAATTTTAGTAACATAGTAATAAGTACTCCTATGATTTAATATCCCGAATTACCAACTCAAGTTTTTTTTTAGTTAGTCTAAGCAGCATAACATGGGTAGCTCCCGATCACGCGGACACGCAAAAACGTAAATTTTCACCACTAATGTCCCAAAACCAAAAAATATATACTAATTAAACAGATAAATAAAAAAGAAACCCCTATAAAACCCCATAACTAGATCAAACAACACCAGTTCAAACACTTTGAAAATGGAGAAGCTAAGTACTCTTTTGCTTGCTCTGATCCTCTGTATCATAGCCGTAGGTGCCAACGCACAGCAGTGCGGCAGGCAGAGGGGCGGAGCCTTATGCAGTGGAAACTTGTGCTGCAGTCAATTTGGGTGGTGTGGGTCTACACCAGAATACTGTTCTCCTAGCCAAGGCTGCCAAAGCCAGTGCAGTGGCGGTGGAGGCGGCGGTGGTGGAGGCGGTGGCAGTGCGCAAAACGTTAGGGCAACGTATCATATATATAACCCGCAGAATGTTGGGTGGGATTTGTATGCAGTTAGTGCGTACTGCTCAACTTGGGATGGTAACAAGCCTTTGGCATGGAGGAGGAAGTATGGTTGGACTGCATTTTGTGGCCCTGTTGGACCTCGTGGCCGAGATTCTTGTGGCAAATGCTTAAGGGTAAGATTTGGAACATTAATCTACTTTTGATGATAATATTAGTTTAATTTGCTCTCTTATTAAAGTAGTTTCGTGATATATTAAATCAACCACGATAATATACGAATATTAAATTCTAACTTTAATTTGAGTTAAGGTTAAACAAATATATCGCTTAATTCCATTGATTCAGTGGTAGCGACTTTTTTTGAGACCACATTCCGCAATCCACTGTTTATCACTATTTATCACTCTCTAAGACTTAAATTCAACAATGAAATTGATCCGATAGAACTACAAAATATGCAATTTATCGATCATCTCTCCTTGTTCTCCTTTGGATTTCAAAGTCTCAACTTATTTTATGACGATCTCCTCTTAGATTTCAAAATTTAATTTACCTTAATACTTCTTATAAAGCGTTTACTTTTATAACTTTAACAATAAAAGTTTTACGTTAACAATTCGATTTTGTGCAATTTTAAATAGTGACTTTTTGTTTAAAACTTCTTTTTTATTTTCATGTCCCTTGCCCTAATTAATTGTTTGAAAATATTTCAATAATAATGTTTTGAAAATTAAAAATAATAACAGTAAATTTACAGCTAGCTAGTTAAATGTTCAAATTTTGCATCGAAAAAAAAAATGAATCCTAATACATAAGAGGGCAACGTTTGAAAAAAAAAAAGTGATTAATTACCAAAAAAAGAAAAGAAAAAAAAATCCGTACTTATGTTCTACGTGTGAGGAACGTGAGATTTATAGAAGATGTATGTACCTAGATCTTAGACTTTCTTTTACATCTTTGACTTTTAAATCCATTGTCCTTGGCCAAGTTGGCAGGGAAGATTTACGTGGTGGCAAGCGGTGTTACGGAATACCGCTTCGTCGAATTTTTTTACTATTTATGTATATATAAATAATAAATAAAACAGAAATACAAGATAAAACTATTAAAAGTGACACCATTTGCAACATCTCACTAGTTTAGTGGGTGTTAGCTTCAAATATTATGCGAAATGTCTTAGGTTCGAACTCCCTTGACTCCACAGAATATTTTTTTGACCGTTACGGCCCTTTCACTAGCCACCGCAAGTTGGTAGTATGAATATTGACTTTCACGACCTAAACTAATCACGAAGAAGCGCAATTATATCCGAAATCACCCCTTAGTAATTTGGATAATCATGGTCTCAAATTAACTTTGATGGTCAAATAGATTTATTTTAAACAACTAAAAACTAAGCATGAGGTATTTTATTACTAGTTCCTAAACAATATATAACTGCACAATAATATCATCACAAAATCGTACAGGTGACAAATACAGGCACAGGAGCTCAGACCACAGTGAGAATCGTGGATCAATGCAGCAATGGCGGACTAGACTTGGACGTTAACGTTTTCCGGCAGCTCGATACAGATGGAAGAGGGAATCAACGTGGCCACCTTATCGTGAACTACGAGTTTGTTAATTGCGGTGACAATTTGAATGTTCCTCTGCTATCTGTAGTTGACAAAGAATAAGAAGCTATATATGACCTTGTTTAGTCTGATGAATATTTTATATTCATCTTTGACGGCCCAAATAAAAGTTAAAGAACGATATGAAAAGGAAAAAGAAAATAAAGTTGCTTTGAAGGGGTTAGGTAATTCCAATATCTATTCAAGAATGTCTCTTTTTTCCGGAAGAATGAGGCAAAATGTGTGTTATCTTTGTGATTTTGTATGCGAATATTGTGATCTTTAATAAAGAATCGCAGTGGGTCATGTTATAAAATAAGGACAGTAAATTAAAGACAAGTATAGAAAGAAACTGATATATTATACGAATTCAAACTGATGTTCATAATGAATTGAAAACTCTTCTATTTATAGAAGAAAGGAAGTTGCAATGTAAGCTGCTACTGCAAGCTGCTGTGTAAGCTACTACTACAACCTGCTGTGTAAGCTACTATAAGCTGCTGTGTAAGTTGCTACTACAAGCTGGTGTGTAAGCTGCTACTATACCAGATATAGATAATCTTATGCTAAGAGTAATATTTATCCATAACGGAGTACTGAAAGGATAAGCTCATTATACCCGATATGGATAATCTTCTACCGGGGATAGTGTTTATCCATAACGGAGTATCGAAAGGATAAGCTTATTATACCCGATATGAATAATCTTCTACCGGAAGTAATATTTATCCACAACCGGTTACCGAAGTGATAAGCTTCTTTAGGAGGTTTATTTCCAATAGAGTACTAAATAGATAAACATATTTATGGCGGAGCCCCGTATGGATAAACTTCTTCAGGAAGCTTATTTACAACGGAGTATCAAATGAACATCCATAATATAATTTATTTATAACACTCCCCCTTGGATATTCATTAAAAGATAGTGTACCTCATTAAAACCTTACTAGAAAAAACCCTATGGGAAAAAATTCTAGTGAAGAAAAAAGAGTGCACATATTTAGTAATACGCATTGCTAGATGCTTCATTAAAAATTTTATAAGGAAAATCCTATGGGAAAAAACTTTAGTAAGGAAAAAAGAGTGCATCACGTATTTTACTCCCCCTGATGAAAATCTTGTTTCAAATATTTGAGTCTCTACATTCTAATCTTGTATCTACGTAACCAATACGATCTGCACCACCTTTGTTAGCATTAGCAAGATACATAAGTGCATATCAATTGCACTGAGATAGAGTATTTCAGGACCAAGGAGTTCTTCATCCTCTTCTGGAGGTCGGAACGGATCCTTATTCACTTCAAGTGATCGAACATCCATTGGTGTACTTAATGGGTGCGCTTTGTCCATGTAAAAGCATTTAAAGACCCTTTCTGTATAGGCAAATTGATGGATAAAGATCTCGTCTGCTAAATATTTAATTTGCAGACCAAGAAATTTTTTTATTTTTTCAAGTTCTTTCATCTCAAATTCTTTCTTAAGATATTCAATTGCCTTTGGAGCTCTTCTGGAGTTCCAACAAGATTTATGTCATCAACGTAAACAGCAAGTGTAACAAATTCTGATGACATTTTCTTTATAAAAATATATGGACAAATAACAACATTTATGTAACTTTCTTTCAGCAAATATTCACTGAAGCGATTATATCACATGCGTCCAGATTGATTTAAACCGTACAAAGATCTTTATAATCTGATCGAGTACATTTCTCGAGACTTTGAACTATATGCTTCAGGCATTTTAAATCCTTCAGGTATCTTTATAGAGATTTAATCAAATGAGTCATATAGGTTATGACTTGCATTTAAATGGCATGACATCTTCAGGTGTCAGGACTACTGGTCCGATCCTCATAATATTTTACAGTATTGTGCACTATATTGTATCGAATATTTCGTCGACTGTCATTTTGTATCGGTTCCTAAGCGGCATAACTTGTTAAGATCTCATCACTTTCTTTATTTTCAGGTACCTCAACTTCTTCTGGAGTTTCATGAAATGTTATGTCATGGGCTCTTCTAGAGCTCACTTCCTCCTCATTATGATCATTTTGATCATTAGCTCCTTATTATTTTTCAAGGATTGTTACATTTGGAACCTATTGGTCTACCACGCTTCATGCGTATAGTAAACTTTATCCTTCAGGGATTTTAAATTTTAATAGGAGTATTTGCAGCTGAAATGTGATATTTGATTTTGGATCAGCAAATGCTTCTGGCATTTGACTTGAATTATCTTCTAAGTGAGGATCATATTAATGATAATTCGATTCATATAGCATATTTTTCAGCTGTTTATTCCATTCCCCAAATGTTAGAAAAACTAACATATATTCCCAATCTTCTTTGGGAAACATCTCTTTGTGTATTGTGATAGAGAAATTGATCATATATCATACATCAAAAGATAGTAAAATATTTGATTTGTGATCCTAAACCAATTGTTAGGGGAGGACTTATCATATATTGTTGGTCTGATGCATACAAGTGCTGCTATATGCAATTTAGAAAATCTTAGACCAACACATAAAGTTTTGTTCTCATAAACAATAGTATAGCCATTAATATGAGGTATTCACTGCTAAACTAGCTTGTATATAAACCAGCATTATCAAGATGAACTGTCTTGATTTCATAATCTGAAAATTATGCTCTTAAGTGAGAAAAGCAATTTCAAATGTCAAACTGTAGGTTGACAATAAACATACATGTAACCATCTTATATTGCATCTATAAGTGGTTCACATGATATGTGAATGGGCCCATATTCACCTTTTATATATTCAGAATCAGGGGTCTTAGTCCCAGCTTTAGCTGGTGTAATTAATTTATTATGAGAACAAGCAACACATGAGAATTCTTGAAGAATCTTCTAGTTCTTCAGTATATGCTTATCTAAATTCTCAAATAGCTTATTTAAAAATGGAAAATAAAAAACTTCAAGTTTATCATGGCATGTGCTATCTCTTAGTAAACTTCTGGTTTACTATGACATAAACTTTTGCATTAGTAAACTTCAAATGTACTGTGGCTACTTTTGTATTTGTAATATTATCACCACATAATTTTAATTGGAAAATAATTCTGAACATAGCAGAATTATACTCACTGATAGATTTAAAATCTTATAGCCTTAGATGAGTCCAATCATATCGTGCCTATGGAAGAGCGACCATCTTCAGGTGGTCATATCTATCTTTTAAATTATTCCACAGTAGGACTGGATCTTTAACAGTAAGATATTCCATTTTCAGGACCTCATTGTGAGCACGTGATTTTTGCTCTCACGACAATTACTCCCAAAATTACAAAATAAAATAGTTTTGTCATCACAGT
>MU746759.1:4654-26420 GCA_026770625.1 Nicotiana glauca
ACTAGATTTGAACCTGTACTAGGGTTAACCGCAGTATCTACACTTGTCCCCTCTTGCTGCGCTTTCATTTGTAAATGTCTAACTTTATCTCTAGGGTGTGTTAGTATGTGCCTAGTCAAACTACCCGTGCCGCTACGGTCTCCAGTATATTTATACGCCAGCAATTTCCCACAATAGTTACACTTAGCCTTATTTTGTTCTCTTACTTGAGTAAAACAATTCCAAACTAATGATGTTTCTAGGCATTTAGAAGGTTGTCTATTAAAAGTAGGGGTTTCTACAGGTGGGTCGGGCGGTGCATCAGTTGGGTTATTAACAGGACTAGTAGGTGTATCATCTAAATCCGGTTGGGTTTCATCTACATCCTCATTTTCCTCATCATTTTCTAAGATAGTTTCATTAGGATAAAGAACATTCATAACTTCATTTAATCTTTGACCTGGTGCAACATTATGGAAAAATTCACTATCGAAAAATTGAAAATAAAAGTTATCACTATCAAGAATAATAGGAGCAGCAGGACAGGTAACAGGTCTGGGTCGGGGAGCCGGGGGAAGGGTAGTAGGTTGGCGACTACTTTCACCAATTTTAACTTTTCCCTTACCACCAAACATTTTTTTCAAAGAAAATGCCATATTAATTACAATTATGCAAACTAAAACACACAAAAATATATTCTTAAAACTTAAGAGTTAGAATGAGTTTACCGAATTGCCGAACAACTTCTTGAAAATTGAAAATCGTTGAAGACTTGAAGACGTGAATACTTCAATTCACCAACTTCACAATTTTTTACGAAATTGCAATAATAAAATAAGCAATTATAGGAGAGAAATTAGATATAGATTGAGAGAGATTAAGAGAGTTTGATGAATTGGTGAGTAAAAATGAAAGAATGAGGGGGTATTTATAGTTGAGAATTGGAAAAAGTATAATTATATAAAGTTTGGGGGCCGAATGGCTATTTTTGAAACTTCCAAACGGTCAAAATTGCAGCCCAACGACTACTTTTTTAATTTTTGACCGTTGCTGTATTTTAATTTTTTTTTAAATAATAGCCGTTGAGGCCCGTTAGGCCCGGGCTTAGCGGTCCTAGGCTCGTGGTCTTCAATATAATACCTGCCCCGCCCCGGGCTTTTTGCACCATTAAGGACCGGCACACCAGGCTCGGCCCGCCAGGCCCATTTAGCCCCTTAGGACTGCGGGCCCGATCCAAGCCCGGCCCACCGTACATTATTAATTTAACTCGAAGCTAGCATAGATTACTTACCTCATGATAAGTGACGAAAATGACGCCTTAAGCTGCTTCCCATCGATTCTAATGGAAGAAAAATGTGGTTGAAATGAACTCAACCCCGAATTTTAAAGAGCTCACTGCTCCAGTCATTTCCGCACCTGCGGACCCTGGACCGCTTCTGCGGTTCCGCAGGTGCGGTTCCGCAGGTGCGGTCACCAGGCCGCTTTTGCGATCCACCCTGGCCACCCCAGCTTCCGCTTCTGCGCTTCCTTTTCCGCAGGTGCGGTCCCGCATCTGTGGCTCCATGACCTCATCTGCGGTCCCAGCTCCCCTCACCAAAATCTGCATTTGCGGCTCCTCACTTGCGGCCAAATCTTCGCAGTGCGGAAATACCAGATATCAGCTGCCTCAGCTTTTCTTCAATTCCAAATTCGATCTGTTAACCACTCGGAATCCACCCGAGGCCCCCGGGACCCCAACCAATCACACCAACCAGTCCCAAAACACATTACACACTTGCTCGAGGCCTCAAATCACATCAAACAATGTCAAAACCATGAATCGACCTCCAATCCAAGCTTAATGAACTTTAAGATTTCCAACTTCTATTTCCGATGTTTAAACCTATCAAATCACGTCCGATTGACCTCAAATTTTGTGCACAAGTCATATTTGACATTACGGACCTACTCCAACTCCCAAAATCGGATTCCGAGCCCGATATAAAAAAGTTCACTTCCGGTCAAACTTCTCAAAAACCTTCAATTTCTATCTTTAGCCAAATGACTTCAAAATGACCTACGGACCTCCGAATTCACTTCCGATCACGCCCCCAACTCCAGAATCACCATACAGAGCTATTCATAGTCTCAAAATCCCAAACAGACATCAATAACACTGAAATACTCTTCAAGCCAAACTTATGAAATTTCTTCTAAAATGCTAACTTCCACAATAGGCGCCAAAACATTCCCGGGTTATCCAAAACCCAATCCGGGCATACGCCCAAGTCCGAAATCATCATACGAACATGCTGGAACCTTCAAATCCCGATTCCGAGGTCGTTTACTCAAAATTCCAATCCTAGTTCATTCTTTCAACTTTAGTCTTCTGAAATAGGAATTCTCTTCCCAAATCAACTCCGGATTTTCCGAAACTCAATTCCGACCGTGCGTGCAAGTCGTAATTCCTGAGATGAGGCTGCTCATGACCTCAAACCGCTGAATGACGCACTAGGGCTCAAGACGATCGATCGGGTCGTTACATTCAATTAATCACAGTTGAATAATCATAGAATAATTCTAGCTCGATTGTAATAAACTGAGTCAAAACTTCAACTAAAAATTGGTTCCATCCACCCTAGATAATTGTTTAGTTACTCATAACAAATAAAATACAACTACAAGATTGTTCATAACGAATTCTTTCAAGAATTAAAAAGAAGATAGAAAAAACTCTAATGTTTGGTTGATCCTCTCTTCTTCTCCCACTTGTTCTTGCTTCCAAAATGGTCCAAAAACCAGCTTAAGATAATATTGGGAGACTTTCTAAAGCTTATATGGGTTTTTACAAAAGTTTTCCTGAAATTGCACTTTGGTCCCCAGATTTTCTGGAGTGTGAACAGTTCACCGCGGTCGCGGTAGATCGCGATCGGCCGCGGTGAGAGCTACACATTCTGTTTTGCACTTTAATTTGCTGCGGTTGCCCGCGGTCTACCGCGATCGCGGTGGAATTTTATGCCCAGGCCATTTTTTGCTCCTTTGTGCTCGAGTACTTCTCAAGTGGGTATTTTCTTCACATTATCACCTCCACAACACTCTGTGTTGCTTCCTCACATATAATATTCCCTGCGAAATAAAAGAACACTATTTATAGCATTTTGTTGGCAATTTACCTGTGAAACAACAACAAAGCATGGTCATATTAAGGTGTAAATATCAGCTATATAGCCTACTATCAGTATACCTATAAGTACTTGTAGATATGATATCTTTAGACTTCATGGACAATATCAAACATACATACGGTATTTGTTTAGCCGCCTTCCTTGTAGAGTTTCTCTAACTTCTGATATTGGTCATGCTGTTAATGGAAATGATTATTTGACAATTACAAGTCACTGGATAGATGATACTACTTGTATGCAAAAACGTATTATCGCTTTTAAATATGATGAAAATTAGAGTTATACTGCTGCGTTTATAAGTAGTACTAGTTGTGAAGTTGTTGAATTTTATAATCTCAAGCAAAAAGTATTGTGTATGTCTTTTGATAATGCTTACAATAATGCCGCAATTTCAATATTAAAATTGCATTTGCAACCACCCCTTGATGAAATTTTTCATGTTAGGTGTGCATGTCATGTTTATAATTTAATTGTTAAAAGTGCCCTTGATTTATTTTCAACTGAGATTACTCATGTTAGAAGAGCAGTTGGTGTTATTCAAGGAAATAATAGGCAATCTAGAATAAAAAAATTTAAGAATAAGTGTGTCCAGTATAAACTTAAACCCAAATTCATGCCAGACGAAATTGTTACTAGATGGAATTATGCATATATATTTTTAAAATATTGCTACAAATATAGATTCTCAATAACTGAAGTTGCTAATACGCATTGTACTGATCCAAACTGTTTGTTAACAACTACTACTTGGGAGACCATTAATGATGTTAAATTTTTACATAAATTTTATACAGCTACTGTTGAGTTTTCTGGAGCATATTACCTTACTGCTACTATGGCTTTACTATAGGAATGTTGTTGAAAAAATACAAGCAAAATTCAAAAAAATTTTCTTTCCAGTTCCTCTGATTTACTTAATTGGTGCTGTTTTAAATCCTTCTATTAAGATATCTGATTGTCACCAATTAATGAATGCTTTATATACTTATATGGAGATTGGACCAACTGAAACCCCATATTTATATAATTGTATAAACAAGCTAAATGAATATTTACAATAATTATATAATTATTATGCAAATGTAACTGATGATGCTGCTCGTATTGTAGGCAATATTAATCCCACTGTGCATTGTACCACTTCTGCTACTGTGGATGATGAAGAAGGCCTTGATAGTTTTAATATTTTTTTCTACATTTTCTAACATTCAAACCAGTAGCAGGAACATTGATGAATTTCAATTCTACTTGCAGAAGCAAAAAGAGCCCAGCACAAAGGAATTTTCACCGTTGGGATGGTGGCATGAGAATGGAAAGCAATTTTCTGTTCTTTTCGCTATGGCTCGGGACGTGCTGAATGTGCCAATTTCAATTGTTGCATCAGAGAGTGCATTTAGCCAAGCAAGACAACAACTTGGAGACACCCGTCACTCATTGGGAAGCAATGCTTTGGAAGTTTTAGTATGTTTCAGAGATTTGATTAGATTGGAACGAAGAAATCAAGGACGTGAAGACGTTGATAGCCCAGAAGACGAGGAACTTGGAGATATATTAACACATGGTAACCCATCCGAATTTACACTCAAGAAGAAGGTCACTCAGTTCATATTGATTATGGAGAACTTACTAAGGCAATGCAAAACCTTTGAATTTACTCTTTTTTAGTTAATTTAATTGTTGTTAAATGTAAACCTTTCAATTTGTAAGTTTGAATTTTGAAATAAATGTAGCACTTGGAATTTATAAGTGCATTTTTTCCCATCTTCCGTGTATTTTTTATATTAATATAACTTACAATAGTTATACAAAATACAAAAAAAAATTATAAAATACACTAAACCCGGCCTCGCACTGGACCCTCAAACCGTAATCGTTACGGTTCAATTTTTACCCTGATGAACCTGAACCCGTTGAACCCGGTAAGCCCCAACTCGTAACCGGCCTGGACCATAACCCGTACGGGTACAAAAAATCCCTACCCAGCCTAGCCCGACCCACCCGTTAAATACCTATAATTTAGACTAAGAGTAAATTGTAAACAAATCTTAACCTTTGATACGGAGAAAGACACATGTGAATAATCTAAACAATCATTGACATTTGCTGGAGCAGAGGCCTATCCCTCTCCCTCTCTCTTCAACTTTACAAAACCCGTTGTTACCCAATTTTCCCCATCCCTAGCCCCAAAATTAATTCCAATTCCGAACAGTAATATGATTTTTGAAAATAATTACATAAAATTCCCAATCCTATACATATTTGGACTTGTATTTCCTAGTGAATATCGAATTGGGATAGGAAAAGTGTATGGTTCAGAATCCGACCCCACGATAATTAATAGAGTTAATCTCATCTTGGGCTAATCCGTAATTAATAAGTGGTATGACCACTTATCCATAACATTATTCGACTCTTATTCAGTTGGATACGTGAAGGCAAGGCCTATCCATCTCCCCATGGGGGCGAAACCTCAGTGTGGCCACGGCCACGGCCACGACCACTTACTATTAGTTCACGAGGCTCACAACTATAATACTAGAGGAACAAACCCTAGAAAGTGGGGGCCTTCTTCAGAAGCACGATTTTCGAGAGTGAAGAAGAGAGAGGAGAGACAAAGGCATCCATCTTGGGGGAAGATAAAACTCCATTGTAAGGCTCTGAACCTTTTTATAGAGAGGCAGACCAAACAAACATTATCAATAAAAGTTGTTAATGCTTCTTCTCCCAATCCCGAGTATTTATTATCATTTCTTTCAATTGGTTAATGGATTATTACGATTTGCTATGATTTGCCCGTAACTCATGTATATTGTTTTGTATTCATAAAGTGTATGATAACTTTTGAGCAAACAATTTGGCGCCTTCTGTGGGGATTTCCTAGCAAAATCGTGTAGTTCTTCCCTGGACCAAAAGGAAAGAAACGCAAAAAGAAAAAAGAACAACCTCGCTCGAACAAGCCCAAAACGGCACCTCTGACAAGGAGAACTCGGAGATCTCAAATCAAAATCCAAGCTCTCTATGATCTCCGACAGTGCGAACAAGAAGAAGCCCCCCTTTTAGATCTTCTGCATCTCCCGCATCCCAGATACAGGATTCACCGTCAAAATTGACATAGTTCAACTACGGTTGAACCAAGACTCAGGCTATGTGCCTTCGCCGTCAAAACTGAAAGTTCAACAACTGTTGAACTGGGACTCATGCTATGCGCCTTCGCCAGCAAGTTCAACTACGGTTGAACCAAGACTCAGGCTATGCGCCTTCGCCGTCAAAATTGACAAAGTTCAACTACGGTTGAACCAAGACTCAGGCTATGCGCCTTCGCCGTCAAAACTGAAAGTTCAACAACCGTTGAACTGGGACTCAGGCTATGTGCCTTCGCCAGCAAGTTCAACTACGGTTGAACCAAGACTCAGACTATGCGCCTTCGCCGTCAAAATTGACAAAGTTCAACGACGGTTGAACCAAGACTCAGGCTATGCGCCTTCGCCAGCAAGTTCAACTACGGTTGAACCAAGACTCAGGCTATGCACCTTCGCCGTCAAAATTGACAAAGTTCAACTACGGTTGAACCAAGACTCAGGCTATGCGCCTTCGCCGTCAAAACTGAAAGTTCAACAACCATTGAACTGGGACTCAGGCTATGCGCCTTCGCCAACAAGTTCAGCTACGGTTGAACCAAGACTTAGGCTATGCGCCTTCGCCGTCAAAATTGACAAAGTTCAACTACGGTTGAACCAAGCTCAGGCTATGCGCCTTCGCCGTCAAAATTGACAAAGTTCAATAATAGTCGAACTGGGACTCAGACTATGCGCCTTCGCCAGCAAGTTCAACTACGGTTGAACCAAGACTCAGGCTATACGCCTTCGCCAACAAGTTCAACTACGGTTGAACCGAGACTCAGGCTATGCGCCTTCGCCATCAAAATTGAAAAAGCTCAACAACAGTCGAACTGGGACTCAGGCTATGCGCCTTCGCCAGCAAGTCCAAGAACCAAGACTCAGGCTATGCGCCTTCGCCAACAAGTGCAACCACGGATGAACCGGGACTCGGACCAAGCTCCTTCACCATTGAACTCAGCAAAACTCAACCGCCAACGAATCAAGACGCGGGTCAGGAACCCACGCTATTCAAGTAAGTACACCCAACTCGAATTAAGATTAGGGGCACGAAAAGTTCGGCCCCGGTCGAATTACAAGGTCACATTTTCACCATCGCGACCAGTAGTTCGACCGCACCCGAACTAGGACTAAGGCTAAGTGCCGCTGTCGCCAAGCGATGGTTCCGAATCATTAATCCCGAGTCGAATAAGAAAAAGCGTCAACAAAAAATCAACACACCTACCAAAGCCAAACTCAAAGGAAAATCGCTCCCACGAACGCATGCAGAGAAAAATCCAAAGGAAAAAAGAGCGAAGTACAAAATAGGTACAAGGCGAATAACGGAAAGAAGATTTCATTTATTTACAAGGTTAATTGAGGGTCAACCCCGCTTACACCCGGCCAAGGCCGGTCAATAAAAAAAAGTGGGGGGAAGGAAGAAAAAAAAAGAAAGCAAACCCCAAGTGGCAAACAAAACAAAAAAAATGTTTCCTTTTATTCGGCGCCATCCGCGGCCCCATCTGCGCCATCGTCAGCCTCTGGCGTCGCCACATCAAAACCATAGTCAATACGGGCCTCACGAGCCTTTTGGCGCGCCCCCTCGAAAGCAGCTTCGGCCACGATGCCGGCCTCCCATAAATTCTTATATATATCACGTTGGGCCTCAGCAAAAACTCAAAGTTCATGAGCCTGGTTGGAAGAAGCAGATTGGTCCCGTAGGCGCTGATTCTCTCCCTCCAAGGCCATAACCCGGTCCGCCATAACTTGGGCATTCTACTCGAAAACACCTATCCGCTCCTCGAGGTTCGCCTCCCTAAAAGTCGCAGCAGCCCTCACCAGCACCAGTTGGAACTCGTGCGGGCGGATAGCCTCCTTTAACGCCTCAGCCCTAGACGAGGCATCACTCACTTGATGCTTCAGGGCTGCGACCTCGCCCTCTAATGCAGCTACCTTCCCGCTCCATGCCGCTGCGGCCTCCGCTGCCTTAGCCAAACCCTGGCATTCACACTCCGCCGCGGTCTTCTTCCCCACCTCGAGCTTCTCGTCCTTTCGACGGAGCTGCTCCTCAAGGGCACTTATTTTGCCAAGTGCTTGCTAAATTTGAAGCTCCCGCCTCACCAATTCCTCGACTAGGGACTGACTACGGGGATCATTTCTCAAGCGCATGCACATCTCTCGGCACCGCTCCCTGTAGCGTCAGTATTTCTCCAACACCTGCAAAAATATCATCGAGCGGACGTTAGCTCAACGAATGCCCTCCACCTCCAGCAAATAAGACTGCAAAGCGAAAGCCACGATTAGGATAAAAAGCAAACTAAGGAAAAAGAAGAAGCAAACCAACATCAGAGTACATACCCTCAAGCCCATTACGGCCACCTCATTCATCAGCCCAATATCCGTGACGTCCCCCAGCGACGCATTCTCGGCTTCCGAGCAGAGCAGCCCAAACCGCGACACCAAACTCGAGCCTTTGAGAAATAATTTTAAATCCGTGGGGACCTCGATGAGGCAAGACCTTCCCTCTGCGCGCACAACTAAATTTGTAAAGCCTTCCTGGAACATGCGGACGTCCTCGGGGTCCAAATTAGATTCGGACTCATACTATTCTCCGGATGTGTCTCTTCCTCCTCCCACCGCTGGCAAGGCAGAGTCACCCGCCATAACCGCCAACAACACCAACCTCAGTAGCCGCTGAGGAACTACCCCCCATCTCAGCGACGGGAGTCACTAACTGAGTCGCCGAAGCGACCGTATCATCATGGCCTAAGCTAGCCGGGGCAACCCCCACTATTTGTTCGCTCTCAAGGGCGGGCGCCGCGACCGTACTCTCTTCCGAATCCACTGGAGGGAAATCCAAGTTAATTACCATATAAGGAGCTGGCGTGAACACGACCCTGCGTCTAATCAGCGGCCTCTCCTCCTCCTCCCCGTCTGAGGGCGATTCCGTTTTAGGGCGCACAACCCCCGATGGCCCCTCATCCTGAAGTGCGGCCCGTGGCGGGGAAGAAGCCGCCGAAGATTCAACTGACTCCTCCCTCGGTACGCGGTGCGGTATTGGCGCTGCAATAAGCCAGGAAACTGCACCCGGCCGCCGGAAGTCCAACTGAGGAACCCTGCCACGACGTGCCCTCCCTGTCACAGAAAAGCAAAGTTGGTAAATAAAACCGAATCAAAGCAGAACAAAAGAAGAAGTCAACTTCTCACCTGTAGCAGGCCTGCGACCATGTCTCTCCTAGAAAGACGCCAAGTGTGTACCCCCTCGGTATGAGGAAGCACGGCCTCAACCCACCCGCGTATCCCAGCTAACGGAGCCGGCGGCGACTTTTCAGCTACAACATTGACACGAGTTAGCACTCACGAATGCGAGACAAAAAAAAGAATACGACGATAAAGAAACTTACGTGCATGGTTCCAAGCCTCTGGGAACCAAGTGGGACACGCCACTAAATGCTCGGTCCTGATGTAAAATAAATGCTCAAAAGGATGGGGGTCGACCTCATCGTCTAGTGTCGCGGTCAGGCCCCTTGACCCACGAGGGCACGGCCGAATCATGGTGCCACGGACTTTCTGGGGGGCGTAGAGGCTGAGCACGTGCTGCAGCGAGACCACCCTACCGGCCAACTCACCATACTTGATAAACATCGCCAATAATTTGTAGAGGGAAGGAGTGAGCTGACCCGGGCATACCCCGTAATAACGACAGAAATCCACCACCAGCATTGGGAGCGGAATCTTAAACCCCAACCTGAAGGGATAGGCATAAAAGACGCAGTATCCTCTACGGTCGGTGTGGACCCTCTCCTCGCTTCTAGCGAGAACGATGTACGCATGGGTGGGGATGACCCCCTGTTCCCGTAATCGGGCCACCCCTATTTCCCCCATTAATGGGGCTTCATCCACTGGGTCCTCTCCACCGTTGACGGTGAAATCGATCGCCATACCTCCGGGCCGAGGAACTACCTCGTCAACCGATGGAACTTCTTCGATCTTTATTTGTTCTGCACCTCCCATTGCCGGAGGTGGCCCTTCAACTACCGGAGAATTAACCGGAAAATCCATCGGAAGAGCATCACGGGAAGAACTGCCTGCCATTGTTGATCTACTAAAGAGAAAGTGATAGAATTCGGTGGGCAAGACAAAGGTTAGCACAATCAAGGAAAGAAAGGAGAAGTTGAATTAGCAGAATGAAAAAGTTTCTTCAGAATCTCTCTCAAATGAACAATGAAGATATGAGAAATGAATGCCTCAACCCACCTTTATAGGTAACGTAAATGGCTTTCGCGAAACCCAATAGCCATCATTAACTGCATGACCAACCGTAAAATGGTTCGGTTCCGCCGAAGCATGCGTCATTATGACAAGCTCCACGAAGCGACTTCTCAGCCATCCGTCAACGTCTCGCCGCCGGAATAATCGCAACGACTTGCGAACACTGAAAGAATGTGCCGTACGCCTTCAAAATTCTGGACGTGACCAAATACGTACCCGGCGCATACTTATTCCCCATGGCCGTATCACACACGGCCCGTCCCCCGTCGTCAACGACTATGATCCCAAACAATTGATGCGAGGACCAGAACGTAACGAAGTTCAGTCTCGCTCGAATTGTGTTAAAACTTCATATATCTTCACCGAGAAGAGGCATTCCGTCTTGATTATACGGCGACTTGGTAATTTGATAACACGACGCCGACATTCCCCAAGGTTCGGGCTATCGCCAAAAAAGAATTCGGTCTCGACCGAAGCGACAACCGACCCCCTTATTCGTATTTTTCAGATCGCTATCGATGAAGTCCGCTCATCGAGCTCGGCCGAAGCACGACCTCGATAAGCGGAGGGACTAACTGTATGGGTCAGAATCCGACCCCACTATAATTAACAGAGTTAATCTCATCTTGGGCTAATCCGTAATTAATAAGTGGTATGGCCACTTATCCATAACATTATTCGACTCTTATTCGGTTGGATACGTGAAGGCAAGGCCTATCCATCTCCCCATGGGGGCGAAACCTCAGCGTGGCCACGGCCACGGCCACTTACTATTAGTTCACGGGGCACACAACTATAAATACTAGAGGAATAAACCCTAGAAAGTGGGGGCCTTCTTCAGAAGCACGATTCTCGAGAGTGAAGAAGAGAGAGGAGAGACAAAGGCATCCATCTTGGGGAAGATAAAACTCCATTGTAAGGCTCTGAACCTCTTCATGGAGAGACAGACCAAACAAACATTATCAATAAAAGTTGTTAATGCTTCTTCTCCCAATCTCGAGTATTTATTATCATTTCTTTCAATTGGTTCATTGATTATTATAATTTGCTATTATTTGCCCGTAACTCATATATATTGTTTTGTATTCATAAAGTGTATGATAACTTTTGAGCAAACAAAAAGCTACTAATATTATTATAAATATATGTGTTTGATTCACAAGCAAATCATCTTGTTGTTTCAGTAAATAAGAGAAGCTCTAATTAGATACAAAGTTGTGCTTACGCCAATATTAATTTCAGAGCAATGAATAAAGTCATGAAATTACAAGGGCAGCAGCTTCCAGATGAGATTATATTATACATATTGACTTTCTTGCCACTTTCGTCTTTGTTCAAATTCAAATGTGTTTGCAAGCTTTGGAATACCCTATTTCTGCTCCTCATTTCTCCTACTTTCGTCAATTACGTGGTTTGCGTTTGAAGGACACTACTGCTCGGTCTACAGTTCCCTTTACCACAGTTAGTCGGAGTAGTCAAGGCTTATACCTGCAGGAAACTTCTAGTGCTTCTTCTCCTTTGAGATACCGCGCATGGTGCCGTATGTCACTCCAAAGTATTTCAATCCCGAATCCACAAAATCTTAGTATTTGCATGGCCTTGGAGTTTGTTCAATCTAGCCAAGCTGTCAAGTTGGTTTCTGTTCATGAAGATGAATATTCATTCGGTTATGAAATTCTCGCTCTTGGGATTGGGATTTATCAGAGTGCGCCGTTAAGGTATTACCACCACCACCTAACTTGCAGAAGCAGAACAGTGAACTAAGTGGAAAGAGGAAGCGAATTGAGGTTTTCTTTAGAAGGGAGGTTGCTTATTGCATTTCGTATGTTGAAACGGAGGATGATGGTCTTGATATTGAAGTGGATATTTTGGATATGGTTAACGAGAGCTACATTATATTGGTCATACTACTTTCCCTAGAGGTGGTTGCTTCTCAAAGTTGAGCTTGTGCACCACTATTCTCTTGGATTGGAATGGCCGGCTCTTATTTGCTCAACTAGTTAAAGACGAGCTCTTCATCTTGGTGTTAAACGATTACAGAAACTTGATGAAATGGGCCGAGCAGATCATCAAGCTGACATTCTTGAAACCAGATAACAAGGAGTTATTCACATTTTTAAGTCTATATTGTTCTTGATGCGGCAGGACAAGAAATCTCTCTGTGCCTATGACATATATACGCGGAAGTTAACGATTGGTGAAACGTGTCTCCCCACCGAAGAGGTTGCAGTTCAGGTCGCGAAGATGCTGTTCCACAGGGAGGCAAATCGTCTAGGAATTATTTAGAATAATAGGAAACTTTTTATTTGGAGATCTTTGCTTAAGAGTTATGTCTACCTAAAGTTTCGCTTTTCCTTGTTGACATCAAATCTTATAGTAGTATTATTATTCTACTCTTTATCATTGCGAACACAAACTCAATTGTTGATGTTTTTCAATGATAATCTGGCGCTAATTAAGTGATTTATTATGTAAACCATATTTATATGGCTCATGTCTTAATTAGTGCTGTAATGATCAGATATATAGTGGTGTAACTCTGCTTATTCTCTTTTTTTTGTGCCTCTTGACAGCCTCCTTCTTCAATTTAGGTTCCATTATCTGATTTCCGCTTATCTACAAAAGAACACTTCTGAGTATTATATACTTATGAATCTGTTCCAATTTATGTAGCGGTCTGCGGATTTAGAGAGCCAAACTTCTTAATTTTGACATGATCAATTCAGACATAAAATTTCTAAGTTTTTTAAAATACAATTTACATATTTGAAAACTTTGTAAAAGTACATGTTACTTCAGATACATGTGATGGAAGTGGATTGTTGCAGAAATAGCTCTGGTCGATGATTTATGTTGTCGTAGTCTCCTCCACACGCAATTTTTCGTTGTGTCGTTCACACCAACTTTGAATGTCTCTTCGAAGTCTCGCATGCTCTTTTTGATTGGAAGCGAGGACCTAGCTCCGATAAAAATCTAGTAGTACTTAATAAGAAATTTTTTAGGCAAGTAAAATAGGTTAGTTAAGGGAATGTTAGACGAATGTGTTTAGCTAAATGGTCCTTGTAGACAAATAAGGGATTTGGCAAAAGAAAATTGGGTATTATGACCTTTAGTCCATGACAGAAATTATTTATATTTTGTAGCCGAAAAAGTGTATAAAATTTATATAATTTCTGTATATAACATACATAATGTATATATATACAAAAAATATACAAATTTTATATAATTTTTCGGCTATTATTTTTACAGGAACTACACAAGTGTCATTTTTCCAAAGAAAAGTAGAGGGAGGGAATGAAACTTGGAATTGGGCTTTTCACAAATGTGTACATATTTTTGGTCCAATTTTGTTGTCAATCCTGCTAATTGGTTTAAGTTTTAAATTGAACTAATAGTGTAAAAATGCTTTGCACATGACATCATAAGTTCGTTTAAGAGAAATCAACTTAAATAGCTGCCTGTCCGATAAAGTAGTCAAAAAATATATAATATATACATAATTAGTATATAATATATGTATATTTGTTAGTCGTTGTAAATATTTTTGTCCCAACGACAAAATATGAAGCATATTTGCTTCTTTCCAATAACGTTGGATTGGACTTTTATCTCATGCAAAAAGATCAATCTGTTTCTCTTGTAGTCATGTTCAAACCTCCTAGTGACAGCTCAATTGGTTAAGCTGCAAATAGCTTAAGGATCCACGACTTAAATATTATGAATTCAACCCAACTATTTTTTATGACACGTCAAATAGCAGAAGTTCAATTAGTCCCGTGCCCAGACCTTAAACTGTAGCTTATCAACCTCTAGATAGTGTATGGGGTCAAATTCCACCCATTACGTCTCCACGTACGTTGGTAGGAACGAACAACGAATATATGCTAACCGAAGCAAGGATACGACTTAAGGACGTCGGAGTGAACTGTATCATCGGTCCCATCGTCTCTCCGAAGGAACGCGACCAATCTTTGTATTATTTTATTATTTCAAGGAGGGTCTCCTATTATAAAAAGGGAGGATCCCAATATTGGAGAAGAGATCTGAGATTTTTATTGAGAAAGTATCAAACTCTCTCTCTTTCTCTCTCTTTCTCTCTCTCTCTTGAGTATCCAATCCATTAGAAGCAATAAAGAACACACCACATATTTCTAGGTCTCATTATCTTCGATTACGATTTACCCTTGATTCATTTTGATTGTTTTTACCTATAAAGTATTTAGCATCTTTTAAGTCAAACAATTTGGCGCCGTTTGTGAGGATTTCGGCAATCGAAATCATAGTTTGTATCTAGAATATCAAAAAAGAACAACGAACCACCGTTCTTCACACTCTATAGAAGCCAAAAATGGCAGAAAATGACGCAAGAATGAAAGCAATAGCAGGCGTCACAGCCAATCTCATAGGCCCTCTCAACGAGGCCAGCAGAGAGAATATCTTGAGTACAATACCTGGTAGTGCATCGGACGGAGAGATCTCACCCTCTTCATCTGAAGACCTGACAATCTTGCACGAAAAAGGAGTCTCTACATCTGCAGTCAAAGAAACACCACCCCCGAGGGCCAAGAAACTACTGGAGGAGTGGTTGATGAACACTCTAGGTAGCTTGCTTGAAAAGTCAATCCAAAGCAACATTAGAAATCCGTCAGTGGCAGACATTGCCGCTATCACCGGTGAACCCGATATTGTACGAACAAATAACACCCACATCGATGTCCAGGCCAATGATGGTGCACCCGCAGCCATCCTTAAGAAGATGGAAGAAATGAAGAATGAGAACAAGGCACTTCGAGATCAAATGAAAGAGCATCAGGAAAGATTAGACAAAATCCCCGGTGCTCCTAAGTTATTGCCAAAATGCGACATAGGAAGATTCATCGAACAGCCGTACAGCGAAGAGGCTGCCCCTCACCCGATCCTGAAAACCTTCAAGATGCCACCTTACTTGAGGATATATGACGGGACTACGGATCCCGAAGACCACCTGATCCACTATGTGACCGCTCTGAAAGGCAACGATTTGTCAAACGAACAAGCACCATCCGTATTGCTGAAAAAGTTCGGAGAAACGTTGACAAGGGGGGCCCTAACATGGTACTCTCAGCTACCAGCCACGACAATATCAACATTCGAAGAAATGGCGGATGAGTTCGCCACCACCCATGCAGGAGCAAAGAAAGTAGAGGCCAAGGTCAACGATATCTTCGCTGTCAGGCAAACTGTAGGAGAGGGACTCAGGGACTTCCAGGCCAAGTTCAATAGGGTAAGGATGAGCCTACCAAATGTATCGGAAGGCATGGCAGTCGCAGCTTTCCAAAACGGGCTGGACAGAGATGGTTCGAGGGCGACCAAAAAGCTACTGAGCCGACTCATGAAATATCCCCCCACCATATGGGAAGAGATCCACAACGCCTACTGTGCCGAAGTACGAGAGGATGAGGACGACCTCAATGGACTGACCCAACGACTGACGACGATACAATTAGAAACAAGAGGGGATCGATGCAACGACGGGCGACGGGAACAACTCCCGCGCTTCAACAAAGAAAGGCATCAGCCCTATGTTAGATCCTCCCATCCACCACCGCCGAGGCACACAGAGGCATTGCAACGACATGTCGCTCCGCTCCGGAATGAAAAAGGTATGACCCCTTTATTATCTGCCCATAACTTTTGCGTGCCTCCTTCAGAAATAGTGTACGCACAGGAGAAGCTGGGCACCAAGACGCAATGGCCGCAGAAAATAAAATCAGATCCTACCACAAGGAGGTCGAACGTCCTGTGTGAGTTCCATCAGGAAAGATGACACAAAACCGAAGACTGCATAGTTCTACGACAAGAGGAAGTCAGGATGATAAACCAAGGATACCTAATGGAGCTTCTTAGCGATAAGGGAAAGACCAACTTCGCACGAGGGCGAGAACAACCCCAAGGGCCGCCGAGACCACCTTCGCCAGCACACACCATAAACATGATCGTCGGAGGCGGCGATGATTCAGCAATCAACCACGTAAATTTCACCACCACACATAAATTGAAATGAACAATCGCCCATGAACGGTATGACGACTTCGAAGAAAGTATCACTTTCGATAAGCCCGATGCCGACGGTTTGTCTTTTCCTCATTTTGATGCTTTGGTAATAACTTTACGTATTGCCGATACTGATGTTAAGAGAATCATAGTTGACAATGGAAGCGGCGCCAGTATTATCCATCCAAGAGTCCTTGTGCAAATGAGACTCGAAGATAAGATAATACCGCGTTGCATAACACTGACAGGTTTTAACAATGCAGTAGAACGGACCTCCAGAGAGATATCATTGCCGGTTTTAGCGGGGGGAGTCACGCTGGAAACCATTTTCCACGTCATGAACCAGGAGACGGCCTACAACGCTATCATAGGACGCCCTTGGATACATGCCATGCGAGCAGTCCCCTTAAGCTTCTACCAAGTGATCAAGTTCCCTACCTCATGGGGAGTATTTAGCATTCGGGGCGAGCCGCGCACCGGACAAGAATGCTACTGAATCGCTCAAGACTGTGTCCACACCATAAGTTAAAAGGAGCAAGTGCGGAGGCATAGCAATCAGCCATGTCGGGGACTAAGGTCGACCCGATGATGGAATCCATCAAAGATCCAGACGTCGTAGAAGCCCGCAAAACGACGGTCGAAGATCTCTACCCAGTTCAACTGGACAACACCGACCACACAAAGAAAGCCTACATTGGGCACAACCTCTGCGACCCAAGTAAGTACCTTGAATTTCTAACTAACCACGCAGATTTATTTGCCTTTTCTCATTCAGATATGCCGGGAATCCCGAGAGACATCGCCACTCACAAGCTGAACGTCGACCCACTGTATCCGCCCGTGCGACAAATTAGAAGGAAGTTAAATGCCACAATCAACGAGGCGGTCAGTGAAGAAGCAGATAAGCTACTAGCAAACGGATCCGTCAGAGAATCAAAGTACCCCCAATGGTCGCCAATGTCGTCATGGTCAAAAAGAAAAAATGGGAAATGGAGAATGTGCGTGGATTTCACCGACCTTAACAAGGCATGCCCGAAAGATTCGTTCCCATTCCCCCACATCGACCAGTTGATCGACGCCACATTAGGACATGAACTGATAAGCTTCTTAGATGCCTACTCCGGCTACAACCAGATCATGATGGCCGAGGAGGACCAAGAAAAGACAACTTTTATCACCCACCAAGGGACATATTTCTACAAAGTGATGCCCTTCGGACCCAAAAACGCAGGGGCAACGTATCAGAGACTGGTTACCAAAATGTTTAAGGAACAACTTGGCAAGAACATGGAGGTCTATATCGACGATATGCTAGTGAAGTCGGCAAAGAAAGAAGACCACATCGACCATCGCATAGAAGCCTTCGAGATACTAACACAGTACGGGATGAAGTTGAAACTGGAAAAGTGTGCTTTCGGCATGGTCTCGAGAAAGTTTTTGGGTTTCTTCGTATACAACGAGGTATTGAGGTCAACCCGGACCAGATCAAGGCAATAGATGCAATACCTGAGACTTTGAACAACAAAAAGCAGGTACAAAAGCTGACAGGACGAATAGTCGCCCTATCCAGGTTCATCTCGCGATCCTCCGACAGGTGCCATAAGTTTTTCAACGTGTTAAGAAATGATCACGAGCTGTAGTGGAACAAGGAATGCCTCGAGGCCTTGAGAAAATTAAAAGCATATTTATCTTCGCCACTGTTACTAGTCAAAGCGAACCCAGGCGAATCTTTGCTGGTATATCTGGCGGTGTCTGAAGTCTCTGTCAGCGCAGTCCTGGTCCGCGAAAACAAAGGTACTCAATCTCATATTTATTATATCAGCAAAACCCTAGTGGATGCCGAAACACGGTACCCACACATCGAGAAGTGGGCGCTGGCACTGGTCATAGCTTCACGAAAGCTTAGATCCTATTTTCAATGCCACCCCATAAAAGTAATGACGACCTTCCCCCTGAAAAGCATCCTACACAAGCCTGAGCTGTCGGGCAGGCTCGCCAGATGGGCCATAGAGCTCAGCGAGCACGACATATCCTATCATCCAAGAAACGCCATCAAGTCGCAGGTACTTGCCGACTTTATCGTCGAATTTAGCACAAAGATATTGCCGGAGACGGAACTGGAGGCCATTCGTGCCTCTCCTAGTATCGACCTTTGTACCCTCTACACTGATGGCACCGCTAATGCCTCGGGATCAGGACTAGGACTCGTTCTCGAAGTCCCCACTGGAGAAATAATTCGTCAGTCCATATGATGCCCCGAGATGACTAACAATGAGGCCGAGTATGAGGCTGTGGTTGCAGGTATGAAGTTAGCCATCAAATACGAGGCTCGACGACTCATCCTCTATTGCGATTCCCAACTCGTGGTGAACCAGGTCACCGAGACTTACCAAATTAAGGAGCAGAGACTGCAAAAATACCAATCAGAAATCCACAAGTTGATGCCTGAGTTCGACGGGTGCCACTTTGAACACATCCCTAGGGCGTAAAATGTCGAAGCAGATGGCTTAGCAAAACTGGCCGCAGCCACCAAAAATATCAACAGAGAGAGTGTAGTCACCCTCCTCCATTCAGGCATCGATCACGCTGAGGTACTCTCTTTAAATCTGACTTGGGACTCGCGCAACCAGTTTGTCTCCTATATGCAGGACGGGACACTCCCACTCAACAAAAAAAATCCAAGAAGCTCCGTGTACAAGTCGCGCGATACAGCCTGATAAATCACGATCTCTACAAAAGGACGTTTGGCGGACCCCTCGCTAAGTGCCTAGGGCCGTACCAAATGAGGCAAGTACTCGAAGAGGTACATGAGGGTCACTGTGGTGCCCATACAGGTAATCGCGCCCTCGTCCGTTGCATCATCCGAGCCGATTATTACTGGCCTACTATGAAAAAAGAGGCAGCAGAGTACGTTCGCAGGTACGAACAGTGCCAAAAGTATGCCCTCATGATACATCAACCAGGAGAGCCTCTCCACTCAGTAACCTCACCTTGGCCCTTCATTAAATGGGGAATAGACATAATCGCCCCCCTCCAATTCATTGGCAAAAAGACAACTGAGTTCTTCGAGAAATGGCACGTCAAGCGAATACTCTCCACGCCATATCACCCCGCCGCCAACGTACAAGCATAATTTTCCAACAAAACGATACTGAACATACTAAAAAAGAAACTTGAAGAAGCCAAAGGGCTGTGGCCCGAACTACTACCGGAAGTGCTGTGGGCACATCGGACCATACCCAAATCCAGCACGGGAGAAACACCATACTCACTGGTCTACGAAACCGATGCGGTCATACCTGTCGAAATCGGAGAACCAAGCCTAAGGTATTCACATACCAGCGAAGTAGATAACGACCTGAATAGACTCCAAGACCTCGACGAGGCCGAAGAACGAAGGGACATGGCCCACATAAGAATGGTGGCCCAAAAATAACAGGTCAAAGGTATTACAACAAAAAATCCAAAATAAGACCACTCAAAGTGGGTGATTACGTCCTCAAAGCCAAAACGTTGGCGTCAAAAGACCCGAGCGAAGGAAAATTGGGCACCAATTGGGACGGACCATATAAAATCATAGCAGCAGCGAGCAAAGGAGCATTCCAGTTGGAAACAATGAAAGGAAAAACACTCCAAAACAACTGGAACATCGCCCACCTCAAGTACTTCCATTATTGCAAGGCGTCTCCAGAGTCGTACTCTTTTTCCCATACCCGAGTTTTGTCCCAATTGGGTTTTCTCGGGGAGGTTTTTAACGAGGCGACGAAGGGGACACCTGGGGGTATCTAAGGAAAAGTCTATCATATCACCCTCGACATGCCCTCCAGGCTGATATAATAGAGGGACTAGCTTAGGTGAATCTCCACTGTGTAAACGGCGAAGGCCACCATCTCCATTGTGTAAACGACTAAGTCTACCATCTCCATTGTGTAAACGGCTAAGGCCACCATCTCCATTGTGTAAACGGCTAAGGCCACCATCTCTATTGTGTAAACGGCTAAGGCCACCATCTCTATTATGTAAACGGCTAAGGCCACCATCTCCGTTGTGTAAACGGCTAAGGCCGCCATCTCCATTATGTAAACGGCTAAGGCCATCGCCATTAAACGTCGACCCTGCTCGACGAAGACGGATAACACTTCAACGACAGTTGAAGTTACATCCTATTGGCTAAGGCCATCACCATTAAACGTCGACCCTGCTCGATGACGAAGGATAACACTTCAACGACAGTTGAAGTTACATCCTATTAGCTAAGGCCATCGCCATTAAGCGTCGACCCTGCTCGACAACGACGGATAACACTTCAACGACAGTTGAAGTTACATCCTATTGGCTAAGGCTATCACCATGAAGCATCGACTCTGCTCGACGAAGATGGATAACGCTTCAACGACAGTTGAAGTTACATCCTATTGGCTAAGGCCATCACCATTAAGTGTCGACCCTGCTCGAGGATAATGGATAACACTTCAACGACAGTTAAAGTTACATCCTATTGGCTAAGGCCATAGCCATTAAGCGTCGACCCTGCTCGACGACAACGGATAACACTTCAACGACAATTGAAGTTTACATCCTATTGGCTAAGGCCATCGCCATTAAGCGTCGACCCTGCTCGACGACGACGGATAACACTTCAACAACAGTTGAATTTTACATCTTATTGGCTAAGGCCATCGCCATTAAGCGTCGATCCTGCTCGACAACGACAGATAACACTTCAACGACAGTTGAAGTTTACATCCTATTGGCTAAGGCCATCGCCATTAAGCGTCGACCCTGCTCGACGACGACGGATAACACTTCAATGACAGTTGAAGTTTACATCCTATTGGCTAAGGCCATCGCCATTAAGCGTCGACCCTGCTCGACAACGACGGATAACACTTCAACGATAGTTGAAGTTTACATCCTATTGGCTAAGGCCATCGCCATAAAGCATCGACCCTGCTCGATGATGATGGATAAAACTTCAACGACAGTTGAAGTTTACATCCTATTGGCTAAGGCCATCGCCATTAAGCGCCGACCCTGCTCGACGACGACGAATAACACTTTAACGACAGTTGAAGTTGTTGACATCCAATTTTGTCCCTCCTTTCTTCCAAACTATTTCTTTAAGCTTCTAATATCACTAATAACGTAAGAATAGTTATTTTATCATTTTAGCACAAATTACCTAATTATTATTATTATTTACTATTACTAGTATTATTA
>MU746759.1:36512-47404 GCA_026770625.1 Nicotiana glauca
TAAAAAAAATATTTTCTACTCTCTAACCAAACAATAGAAAATATTTTCCGAAAAATATTTTCACTCACCAACCAAACAAGGGAAAATAAGTGATAAAACCATTCATTTTTTATGAAAATATTTTCTAGGAAAACATTTTTCATGAAAAATATTTTCCTTCGTACCAAACACACCATGAATCTCAAAAACACAGAAGAAGTATCCTAGTTAGTATATTTCAGTTCAAGAAGTAGTTTTATTGTGATTCAATTTGTTTTCCCTTTTTTTTTCTATTTATAATTAGTTCAATGAATATATTTTTTGTCAAATATTCATTAACATTGCATGACGACATCCATGATGATATTCGACTACAACCAAATTGGTATGCTGAAACTCACGAGGTAAAACTAAATATGAAAACGCATTAATGCTAAAAAGCATATGCACGTCCTGGGCATATAAGATATGGATCGAGGATTTAAAGGACCGGAATTTATTTTTACATTTAATCAAAATCTACTTTATATATAAAAAAGTCATTACTAATATATACATATTTCTAAAAAATATATATATTTATATATGAAAAATTTGCCGAACTTTTCAAGTGCCGACGTCTGCCCATACCGCAATGGATTTGAACAAATTGATTGAAAGAATACAAAGAAATGCTAAAAAACGAGCTTAAAAAAGCTTGAACTTTCACTTTCACTGGTAGAAACGTCATTACATACTCAATGACCCTAATTGTAAAAAGTATATGCAAAGGACAAGGAACAGTTCTATAAGTGCATCAGACATATATATCACTTCATGTCGATAAATATAATAGCACCCGCGAGTCACGTTTGCAATGGTGCTATTTATACACTATATCCCTTTACAATTTATAATTTAAAAAAATACAGAGAAAGTAAAAAAGCTCAAAGAAGAGAAGAAAAAATTGGTAGATATATAAATATAATCATAGGAGTCGTTCTATCGGAGGGAAAGATCATAAAACCACGCATAAAATAATGCATTTTTGGGAAGTATTTAGCTCGTAAATACTAGTTAGGAAACTTAGTTTTCCCTTGCGGAAGTGGATCGTCTGTAGAAACCACGGCGGATGAAATCCTGGTTGCTAGGAATCCTCACAAGACAGATGAAATCTTTTGTTTCCACGGCCTAAAAATCCCTTTGATGAATGCAGAGAACATCTAACTTAGCCGTCTCTAGTCTAGTGAAAAATGCCCCTTTTCAACCGTCCACGCTATCTACATGAATCTGCGTGACCGGCTCCGAATCGCCTAAAATATTGCGGGCCCATTAAAACCGACCTAATAAAGAATAGTCATTGCTTCAGCATGACCGTTCCTCGTTATTTGGCGTTCTAGGGCAAAAAAATAAGAATTCTGGACGATTTTTTAAATTTTTTTGTGCTATAATCTACGTCATCTGCATAAATTCAAGCGATCGGCTCCGAATCGCCTAAAATTTTACCGGCGCATAAAAAATAACTTAATTAACAATAGTCATCGCTTCGGCATGACCATTCCTCACTTTTCGGTATTTTAGGGCCATAAAAAAGGAATTTAATTAGGACGATTTCCAAATTTTCGTATGCGACCACGCCATATGCATGAATCCGGGCGACCACGAATTGCCTAAAATTTTGCAGGCCCATAAAAACAACCTAATGAATAATAGTCATCTCTTCGGCATGATTGCTCCTCACTTTTTGGCGTTTTAGGGATATAAAACAGGAATCCAAGACGATTTCCAAAATTTGTGTGCTATAGTCCACACCATCTGCATGGATCCGGGCGACTTGCTCTGAATCGCCTAAAATTTTGCAGGCCCATAAAAAATGACCTAATGAATAATAATCATAACCTTGAGATGTCCGTTCCTTGTGTTTTTAGCATTTTAGGGCCATAAAATAAAAATTCATGACTATTTCCGAGTTCTGTATGCTATAGTCCCTACCATCTGCATGAATCTCGGGGATCGACTCTGAATCGCCTAAAATTTTGCGGCCCCATAAAAAATGACCTGATGAACAATATGCATCTCTTCACCATGACTGTTCCTTATTTTTGGCATTTTAGGGCCATAAAACAGAAATTCAGGATGATTTCTAAATTTTCGTATGCTATACTCTACGTCATCTCCATGAATCCGGGCGACTCGCTCCAAATCGCCAAAATTCTTGCGGACTCCATAAAAATGACCTAATGAAACAATAGTCATCGCTTCAGCATGACCATTTCTCATTTTTGGCGTTTTAGGGCAAAAAAAATAAAACCAGGACGAATTTTGCTATAGCCCATGCCATCAATATGAATATGGGCAACCGGCTCTGAATGGCCTATTTTTCGGGCCCGTAATTAATGTCCTAATGAAAAATAGTCATTGTTTCGGCATGATCGTGCCTCATTTTTTGGCGTTTTAGGGCCAACGACATGAATTCAAGACAATTTCCAAATTTTGTGCGCTATAGTCTACGTCATCTGCATGAATCAAGGAGACTAGCTCCAAATCGCCTAAAATTTAGCATGCCATCAAAAACGACCTTGTAAGCACGTGATTTTTGCACTATATGAGAATTACTCCCAAAAATTAAAAATAAAATAATTTTGTGTTGTTTGTAATTTTTGTGGATTTTGTGTTTATTGTTTGCATTTGTGTGTGCATGTCTATTTGTTTAAATCAATGAAAATACAAAAATATGTTGCATTTGCATTTAGGATTTAATTCTACAATTAGGAATAATTAAGTTTGTTTTGCAAAATAAAAAATCACAAAAATAATGTACTTTGCATTTTTAGCATTCAATGTCTAGTTGTGAGATTTTATTGGTGTTTAACATTGTGTGATAATTATTATTAGGAGTTAATTAGCATTTTTGTTAATTTTTGATTTTATCATTTAAGTTAGAATTTTGGTTTTGTTAATTAGAAATTAAGAAAATGAAAAATGGAGAAGAAAACCGGACTGGGCCATCCATAAATTGACCAAGTCCAGCCCAAATTTTGTTCTTAACCCGGTCCAATTGACCAGACCTCTCAGACGTCCAAAACGACGTCGTTCCATGGCCAGGAGATCTCAGCCGTCCATTGATCATGATCCAACGGTTCAAAATACACCCCTTAACCCGTCTCATAACCCGTTCCCGTTCCCGTTACCCGGTTCAAACCGACCCCCCCACTTACCCAGACGACGCCATTACCATTAAGTTAGCTGATCCAGGCCGTTGATCTCGTTTGATCAAATGGCCAGGATTAAATCCTCGCCTCACTATATATTCCTAAAACAAACCCCACCCCCCATAGCCAGACCCCTCACCCCTTCGTCTCTAATCTCAGAGACGCCCCAGTAATGCCGCCGCAAACCACCACCCTCCGCCACCGAAAATCGCCTCACGGCGGTTCCGGTGGCCCAAATGCCCTCACCTTTACACCATGACCCCCCATGAACTCCCCGTCCCAACCCCCATAATAGCTAACCTCGAATCCCCATATATCTCTTCGAATTTTAGATCGAAGGACTGATAAAAAACCTAGCTCACTCAAATCACCTCAGATTAACACCCTAGCCTCGCCTTCACCTCCTCATTCCAAATATCCAAATACCTTCCCTCGAACTTTCCTGGAATTGGTCGAATATTGATTTTGAGCCAAGAACCCTATATGAAAAGTACTCCCAAAAATTCAAAATAAAATAATTTTGTGTTGTTTGCAATTTTTGTGGATTTTGTGTTTATTGTTTGCATTTGTGTGTGCATGTCTATTTGTTTAAATCAATGAAAATACAAAAATATGTTGCATTTGCATTTAGGATTTAATTCTACAATTAGGAATAATTAAGTTTGTTTTGCAAAATAAAAAATCATAAAAATAATGTACTTTGCATTTTTAGCATTCAATATCTAGTTGTGAGATTTTATTGGTGTTTAACATTGTGTGATAATTATTATTAGGATTTAATTAGCATTTTTGTTAATTTTTGATTTTATCATTTAAGTTAGAATTTTTGTTTTGTTAATTAGAAATTAAGGAAATGAAAAATGGAGAAGAAAACCGGACTGGGCCATCCATAAATTTACCAAGTCTAGCCCAAATTTTGTACTTAACCCTCCAATTGACCAGACCTCTCAAACGTACAAAACGACGTCGTTCCATGGCCAGGAGATCTCAGCCGTCCATTGATCATGATCCAACGGTTCAAAATACACCCCTTAACCCGTCTCATAACCCGTTCCCGTTCCCGTTACCCGGTTCAAACCGACCCCCCACTTACCCAAACGACGTCGTTACCATTAAGTTAGCTGATCCAGGCCGTTGATCTCGTTTGATCAAACGGCCAGGATTAAATCCTCGCCTCACTATATATTCCCAAAACAAACCCCACCCCCCATACCAGACCCCTCACCCCTTCGTCTCTAATCTCAGAGACGCCCCGGTAATGCCGTCGCAAACCACCGCCCTCCGCTACCGGAAATCGCCTCACGGCGGTTCCGGTGGCCCAAACGCACTCACCTTTACACCATCGAACCCCCATGAACTCCCCGTCCCAACCCCCATAACAGCTAACCTCGAATCCCCATATATCTCTTCGAATTTTAGATTGAAGAACTCATCAAAAACCTAGCTCACTCAAATCACCTCAGATTAACACCCTAGCCTCGCCTTCACCTCCTCTTTCCAAATATCCAAATACCTTCCCTCGAACCTGCCTGGAATTGGTCGAATATTGATTTTGAGCCAAGAACCCTAGCCGCCGCCATAAGATCCCCGGCGCCGCCGCTGCCTCTGAACCATCCCACACTCACACCCCACGACCTCTTTGACTCCTTCACCCCAAATCCATCCTTAATCTACTTCGAATAGGGTCCAAAACTGTCGAATGGTAAATCACAGCCAGGGCGAGCCCTATGTTTAAAATCCAGCAAGCTGCGAGGACCTTTGGACTACATTGGACTTTAGTCGTGTGTTTTCATAACTGGAAACACGCGATTAAAGTCCACTTCAGTCCAAAGCAAAGGGACGAGGAATTTTCAGTTTTGATCCATTTGATTCCCGGGTATTTTTTTAATTCTTCCTTTCATTTTGCTATTTCATTTGCTTTTCCAGGTATACGATTTGAACTCACCTTGATGTAACTGCAGATTTGAATGAAATGAAGCCTTATTCCGGAAGTCCTAGTTATAGATAGTCATTTGATGTATGTTTGTTTAAGTTTTACATTGCTGGAACTGTATTAAACTAGGATTTGTTTAATTAGGACCATTTTATAGTTGATGTGAATTGCCTAATGTGTACTGGACTGAAAAGTTAATTTCTATATTATCTGATTAGATGAAACAGAGTTGATTCAGCTTAGTCAAGTTCGTTTCTAGTAATTAAATGTGATAGTAAAACCGGGTTTTAAGACTGTCAAATGTGGATTGGTCCTATCTGTAATGTATCCTAGTGAGTTTGGACTAGTGTAAAAGTTTTGAAGTTAAAAATGGCTAAGCAGAAAAAATGTTTTCAATCCTAACGAGGTTAACTCAGTCAATTAGTTCAAATCATATGTTCAGTTCGCCTTTGTCTGCCATATTCGCTCAAGTTTAAATTGATTATGAATGAAGTAATCAAATTGAAATTCCATTGATCAATATCGCCGTTAATTTGTAGAGATAATTAATTGTCGATATTATTTGGTTCAAGAGGACAAGCTGTACCCAGCCTGGTTTCTTAAAGTTGGGGAGAGAGATGTGATGCATGGCCCAGGCCAGTTCTGTTTTCCTCTCTCATTCGGGCCTGGGCCATGGCCTATGTTGGGCTAGCTTTTGTTTATGTCAATCTATATTCCTTGGGCTTGTCCTTGAGCCTAAAGGCATGTTTAGTTTAGAATTATTGTTTTAGGCCAATGATAAAAATAATTAGGGCCCTTTTTCTTTTATTGTTAAAGACAAATAAAAGTAGAGAATCATAGTCACTTTAGAATGAGACTTTAACTAAAAAATGAGACGAGCCTCGCCAAACAAAACACATAAATTGCGGGGCCCTCAATAAATGGCTAAAATAAAATATTTAGAATTCGGGATGGGCCGTTTAGCAAATTGCACGGCCTTCCCCAAAATAATAACGCGTTAGACTCTTTAGGCGCGTATTTTAATAACATTACCTCACTAAACTCGGGTGCACATTTATGTAACCTAAATCCAAATCTCAATGGAGTCAAAATACGTCAATAACCACGGGTACATTGATGTGACGTGGTTCGAGATGTGTTTTCACAACGTTGCAATTCTCATTAAAAATAATACTAAAAGCGGTTCAAAGTTAAAAGCACATAGGTAAAAACATGTTATAAAATCAGTTTTTTAGCCAAATATAATAGTTTAAGCGACCGTGCTAGAACCACGGGATCCGGGGGTGCCTAACACCTTCCCTCGGATCAACAGAATTCCTTACTTAGAATTTCTGGTTCGCAGACTCCAATTGGGAAGTCGAAAATTTTCCTCAATCTGGGATTGATGTTAAACCGCTGACTTGAGACACAAAAAGCCGAACCTATACCAAGTGACGACTCTGAAAATCGAATAAATAAACAATCCCAATTCGAATAATGTCACTTTAAATGGAAAAACTTCCTTATACATTTATCTCTCGGGGTGGGTACGTAAAAAGGAGGTGTGACAGACCTAATGAAAAATAATCATCATTTCAGCATGATCATTCCTCGTTTTTGGCATTTTAGGGCCAAAAAATAGGAATTGAGAACGATTTCTAAATTTTTGTGTGCTATAGTCCACGCCATCTGCATAAATTGGGGGACCGGCTCCGAATAGCCTAAAATTTTGTGGGCCCGTAAAAATGACCTAATGAAGAATAGTCATTTCTTCGGCACGAGCGTTCCTCGTTATTTAGCGTTTTAGGGCAAAAAATAAGAATTCAGGATGATTTTCAAATTTTCGTGTGCTGTCCATGCCATCTGCATAAATACAGACGACAGGCTCCGAATAACCTAAAATTTTGTTGGCGCATAGAAAATAACTTAATGAACAATAGTTGTGCCTTCAGAATAACAGTTCCTCATCTTTCGGTGTTTTAGGCCATAAAAAAGGAATTTAGGACGATTTTCAAATATTGGTGTGCTATGTCCATACCATCTGCATGAATCCGGACGATCGGTTGCGAATCGTCTACAATTTTCCTAGCCCATAAAAAATGGCCTAATGATCAATAGTCATCACTTCGGCATGACTGTTCCTCGTGGAGTATTAGAGTCACAAAACAGGATATAATGACGATTATCAATTATCGTGTGCTATACTCCATGCTATATATGTGAATCTGGGAGACCTACTCCAAATTGCGTAAAATTTAGCGGACCCATAAATAATGACATAATAAACAATGGCCATTACCTCGGGACGATCGTTGCTCCTTTTTTGGCGTTTTAAGAAAAAAAAAAGGAATTTAGGATGATTTTCAAATTTCATGAGTTATAATGTATGCCATCTGCATGAATCTGGGCGACCGACTCTGAATCGCCTAAAATTTTTTGGGCTCATCAAAAAATGATCTAATGAACAATAATCATGCTTCAGCATGACTGTTTGTAGTTTTTTGGCGTTTTAGGGCCAAAAAACTAAGAATTCAGGACGATTTCTAATTTTTCGTGTGCTATAGTCCACTCCATCTACATGAATCCGAGCGACCGACTCTTAATAGCCAAAAATTTTGCGGGCCCATAAATAACAATCCAAAAACAATACCCATTGCTTCGGCACGATCGTTTCTCATTTTTTTGGCATTTTAGGGCCAAAAACAGGAATTGAGGATGATTTTCAATTTTTCGTATGCTATAGTCCACGCCATCTGCATGAATTCGGGCGACCAGCTACAAATAATCACCTAAGATTTTACGGGCCCATAAAAAGCGAGTTAATGAACAATAATCCGTTTGTGACATTTTTGTGCCATAAAACAGGAATGCATTGTGATTTTCCAATTTTTGTGTCTTATAGTCCACGCCGTATGCATGAATCTGGGTGACCAACTCTAAATCGCCTAAAATTTGCGGGCCTATAAAAAATGATATGATGAACAATAGTTATCGTTTTGGCATGACTGCTCCTCGCTTTTTGGCATTTCGCGGGCCCATAAAAAAATCATGATGATTTCTAAATTTTTGTGTGCTATTATCCACACCATCTGCATGAATCCGATCGGCTAGCTCCGAATCGCCTAAATTTTTACGGGTCCATGAAAATGGCCTAATGAACAATAGTCATCTCTTCGGCATGACCGTTCATTATTTTTTGGCGTTTTATGGTCAAAAAAAGGAATTGAGGATGATTTCTAAATTTTCGTGTGCTATAATCTAACCATCTGCATGAATCCGACGATCTGCTCCAAATCGCCTAAAATTTTTCAAACCCATATAAACATCCTAATAAATAATAGTCATCACTTCGGCATGACCATTCCTTATTTTTTGATGTTTTAAGGCCATTGAACATGAATTCAGGATGATTTTCAAATTTTTATGTACTATAGTCTGCGCCATAGGCGTGAATCCAGGCGACCGGCTCCGAATCGTCAAAAATTTTACGCACCCATAATCATCGCTTCGGCATGACCATTCCTCGTTTTTTGGCATTTTAGGGCAAAAAAAAAGGAATTCAAGATGATCTCCAAATCTTCGGGTGCTATAGTCCTCACCATATGCATGAATTCGGGCAACCGACTCCGAATCGCCTAAAATTTTGTGATCCCATAAAAACGACCTAATAACTAATACGTGTATCAACCATACGAAGATTAGATGTACTTGAAGATCCATGCATAACATTCCTTACACACTTTTATTCGGTGTTGTGATCTCTACATTAAAATAACTAATACATGATCCAAACGACCCCTTGGAGTTGCATTACGAGGACAAGGTGAATGAGTTACCAATAAATTCATGGCTTAGGTTGGTGTACTCCATTACACTTCATCATAAGCTCAAAAAACCTTTGCCTCATGTCAATATTATTTGTTGCGGAAAAGCGCCAAAACTATCCTTGGAGTATTGAAATTGGTATAACAAATAACCTCCGTCAATCTATTTGAATAAAAATACCTCTACCGTTATATTTTTGGCTCTACATTTCCCTTATTACTAACGTCCCTTGCTGGGAAAAAAAGAAATTCTAATTAATTTCCTCATGTCACAATCACATCTCTTTCCGATGACCCTCAACTGCACTCACTCTCTCTCTCTCCGATAGTTCTGTCAGAATCTAGTGACCTCCACTAAAATCGAATTGTATTGAGTTTATTTTGGTCTCTATTTGCTGTCCGAATTGATGAGAACTACATCTATGTCCATCTATGGTAATTTTTGGAACTTAATCTATGTCCATCTGGACCCTTATTGGAATGAAACTTTCTATTTCAACATTTTCGATCCTAATGACTTGTCCATCCTCGCACTTGAAACTCTTGTTGATAACAATAACAAATCAAGCAATTCCAAATCATCTCTTGGGAAGGTAAAGATCAATTGATCATCCTTTGTTCCACACTCTGATATTGTTCTTTTGCATTATTCTTTAGAAAGGGCAGGCTTTTTCTCGAGTGATATGTGAGAGCATTGTTGGACTTTTAAGCCATTGGGCTTTAAAGTATAAAAGTGTGAATTGGAAATGGAGGGAAATAAAATGGAGTGAAAAATAAAAATTTGAAGAAGTGAGCTTATGTCATGCACTTTGTCCCTCATTGGTGAGGGACAACTACATTTGTGTGTATATATATAGAATCACTTCTTAAAGCTCTTAAAAGGAGTTGAAGAGAATGAAGCCCCCGCCATTGTCGTCGCTCGCTCGGCTTCGGCTTTGGATTTGTCAAATGATCGATAAGATTATTTTTGGCCAAAATTTATTTAATTAATTATTTAATAATAATTAAATGCCAGATCACTGCTGAAGATTCAGAAATACTGTCTGGCAGAACCCTTCTACAGGTTCAGAGAGCCACTTTGACCAGGCGACGAAATTTCTGAACAGGCACTTTTCCAGAACAGACATCACACCTCTTCCAATAATTGCCTATAAATTTAGAGGCATGGCTTTATTTTTAACACATCAAAAACACTACAGAACTTTCTTCTTTCTGAAAATACTACATTCTAATTCACAGTCTCTCTCTCTCAAATTCGTAAGTGTGATTTTGCTCTGTTTTTAAGTTCGTTGGTATCCTGCAGTTCGTATTGCCACTGTTGCGGGAAGGTTTATTTCGTTTTATCCTGGGAGAATTTAATCCATTACCTTGACGACGTGTGAGGGGGTTAAAATTCCTTATGGACGCACAAGCAAATTGTGGACTCGGAATATCTTTTTTAATCTCTACTATTTTTCTAGTTTCTTTTATTCTTCTAACAGTTTTCTAATTTTGTGTTTAACACAGTAGCGTTCACAAGCTTAAGAAATTTTATATACTAACGTTTCTGTGTTGAATTATATACTAAACTATTTTTTATACTACGTTGGAGACTAAAGCCTTGGTGCTTTCTACTCCAATAATTGTTCTGTCCGGTTTAAAGTATATAAAAACTTTGCCAGAATAATAAACGTATGAGTTTGAAGTATATAAAAACTTCACCACTGTTACGTGTTGTCTGTTTGGTTTTGTATTCAGTTTGAAGATATCAAAACTTCACTGATTTAACAAAGTACTATTTTGTTTCCAACTGTCACACCTCCTTTTTTTCTTTTTAACTACTAAAGTACCGCTTATTAATACTACACCCCGGGAAGGGATATAATAATAAAAAGGGAAAGAGTTTTTTCAATTAAAGGACAGTCGGAACGAGATTTATTTATCAAATTTCAGAGTCGCCACTTGGGAAAATAATGGTGTCCCAAGTCACCGGTTTAATCCCGAACC
>MU746760.1:0-20026 GCA_026770625.1 Nicotiana glauca
ATATGCTATTGTCCGAGTAGTTTAGGACCCAAAAGCATGTTATATGTGGATTAATTGTGAAATCCTTGATAGCTCTGATACCATGTTGTCACGACCCAAAATCCACTAAGGGTCGTGGTGGCTGGCCTGACAGCGGTGTCCGGCGCCACCACGACCCTTAGTGGATTTTGGGTCGTGACACCTACAGCCTAAGCGCAATATCAATCACACTACTGCGGTGTGCAACCTGATCCATCCTCAGTCCAGAATATGCATATGAGCCACTAGGGCGATGTCAAGTAATAGTTCTCAGCACCAAACGTCAGAAAATATAGTTTAAGTTTTAAAACCTTAGAAGTATGACTAGACATTTCAAAACAGTATTTAACTCAGGACTGAAATTATTTAACATGCTAAGTATCATGGAAATAGTAATAATAATCCCTAAAGGATTCAAATAATCGGCACGAAGCCCAAAACATGGAAATCAGCCCAAATCATAATGATAACAAGTAGTTTCGGTCAAATATGTAGTAATTTCATCAATCAGGATGGACCAAGTCACAATCCCCAACGGTGTGGTACCCCACGCTGGCTATACGGCGTGCAAGTCACCTCAATACAACACTATGATGTGCAAATCTGGGGTTTCAAACCCTCAGAATATCATTTACAAGTATTACTCACCTCGAACCGGTGAAATCTCTAGCTCGCGACGCCTTTTCTCCTCAAATCGGCCTCCACGCGCGTTGAATCTAACCAAAATCAGAGCGAATACATTACAATATGTCAAGGGAACAATACCCAATCGAAAACAATCGAGAAATAGCAGAAATCTCAAAACTAGCAAAACCCTAGCCACGGGCCCGCTTCTTGAAAAATTACACAACTCACATTACCGGATTCCTCGCCTCGCCACGAGTCCATACATACCAAGAACTCCCAAATCCGAGCTCAAATGACCTATCAAATCCCAATTTGAAATATCAAAACTCAAGTACTAGCTTTACCCCTTTTTAATGAATTTCAACCAATTTCCATGTTAAATCTATCATAATCTCGTGTATTTAAGCCAAGGAACTTACCTATAATTATTCCTCCTTGAATCCCTCTTCAAAATCGCCTCAAAGCTCTCAAAGCTCCCTAAAAAATGGTGGAAAATACATAACCCTCGCGGATAAAATGTTTCAATAAAACCCTTTATGACCAGCCCAGATTTCGCTTCTGCGGAGAAAATGTCGCTTCTGCGACCTCCGCATCTGCGGTCCACGTCCGTTTCTGCGGACCTTCAGTTAAGGGCCCCTACTATTTTTGCGTTCCACATTTTGCATCAGCGGGACCGCCTATGCGGCCCGCCTTCTACTTCTGCGGAATATCAAGAGAATGGCAAAACCGCTCTTGTGGTATAACTTCCGCTTCTGCGGATAACTTTCCGCTTCTGCGGAAATTTCTCAAACTCAACCTCTTCGCACCAGCGATACCTGGCTCCGCTTCCACGTAACCGCATCTGCGGTTTCCTTTCCGCAGATGTGAAAACACCTGCTGCAACCAAAAACCTGCAATTCCAACTTCAAATTTCCTTCCGATAGCCACCTGAAATCACCCCGAGACCCCCGGGACCTCAACCAAAAGCACCAACACCTCCTAAAACATTATTCAAACTTGTTCCAATCCTCAAAACACATCAAACAACACTAAAATCATCAATTCACATCGGATTCAAGCCTAAGTTTCTTCAAAACTTCCGAAATGCGCATTCGATTAAAAACCCGATCAAACGATGTCCGAATGACCTGAAAATTTGCACACATATCCAAAATCACCCAAAGAAACTACAACAACTCCCAGAATTCCATTCCGACCCTCGGATCAAAATCTCACCCATCAACCGGAATTCGCCAAAATACTAACTTCGCCAATTCAAGCCTAATTCTACACCGGACCTCCAAAACCACTTCCGGTCGCGCTCCTAAGTCACAAATCATCCCCCGAAGCTAACCGAATCACCAGAAATCACATCCAAGCCGTATAACTCATAAGTCAACGTCTGGTTGACTTTTCCAACTTAAGCCTTCCTTAAAGAGTCTAAGTGTCTCATTTATTATCAAAACCAGTCCAAATCAACTCTAACACACCATATACTGATAAGGAAACATGAAGAAGCATGAAATGGGGGAAAATGGAGCAGTACCACATGAGACGACGGGTCGGGTCGTCACATCCTCCCCAACTTAAACAAACGCTCATCCTCAAGCGTACCCAGAGTTGTACTAGAAGCAACCTAATAGCTAAATGGCCTTACCAAGCATATGCCCGGGGTGATCCCTCGTCACCCTATCTCGCATAGGTCCGATAACAGAATATAGCTGAAATTTCACGGTCCTTTAAACAATAAACCGCATTGCACTTTCCGAAATCATGCACAAGATCAGAACCTCACGTCTATATTCGGAATAAGACGAACCAACTGTAATAACCCATGCCTGCAACCTCAAGTGAAGTCATATGATATATCACATAATTCAAACACTCGGAACAATAGCCTCTATTCACAGCAGTTGCCCACCATAACCAAATACCGATAGAAAACTTTTTACTAGCTAAAGCCTTATTCCAGCACTTTCATATACTGCCAATGACAAATGAAACACGTGACAAACCGTAACCATTCCTCAGATTACCCATACATGAAGCCACTTCCTTTTTGACTAATTCCACAACAGATTTCCGGGCCAAACCTCGATATTATCCTTCTAACCAGCTAGAAACAAATTTGTTCGTATTCATTAATGACTCCAACGATCACCTGGAATCCAACACACCATTCTGGTGATATGACACCTCAGTACCGGCCTAAGCCATACTTGCATAATACGCGCACCAATAAGAAACGGTCTGAACATACTCGAATCATGACAAATAACTCAAAAGAAAGAGTTGTACCTCAAGATCATCAGTACCATCACAACACCAGGATGAGACCCTGTCTCACATCATAAAACAGAACACATGAATCTACCCCGAAAGGTCATAACTCCACGTAGCCTCGCTACAATGCGCGATCCTATCCAAACACTATTACACATGAAACACCTCAAGTCGCTATGATCAAAATCGACAGCCACGCACATTTGATGTCTGAAACCAAAGCAATTCATTACACCCACGGTGAAACAAATAACATACGTCACGCAACCTGATAGGCCATAACCAATGCTCCATTTATCGAGCAACACTCAATTACTCTTCCCGCTCGACTTCCGCTATGAATCCACAATAGAACTGCACCACGTGTGCCCATAACCAACAAATCAACAACACAGAAAAAGCAACTCATAGGTCTCCCCAGATCACTAACAAGTTCAATAACGATCGAATCAACATGTCCCTCAACAATACAACTCGTGACTAACCAAGCTAGCTCAAGCTAAAAGGGTAGCCACATCGGCCTGCCAATGAACTCAATACCAAGAAGCCTGAAACTGTTCCTTCCACTACTGTAACTCCTGCCGGAGCCGTACGATACGGTTCCCGACACCAAATAAATAACAAAATCCACAATCTTGCCCGGCGACATGCCCGGCCACAAGAAATGCATCCGAAAAAGTCCCTCAATACCGGAACTGAATTAATGGTAGAAACCTCTATACTAACATCCGCCACGAAGGCCCAATTAAGAAAAGCAATCTTTCCCAGCCGTCCGCTGGTCTTTGGAATACAACCACTCTGCTAGAACATAATTCGATGCACTCCGCCACGCAACCTGTGGCATTTTCCGACATAACCTATAGCACAATAGTCTAGAATAACCCAACACTGAGACAACCAGTCTACACCCCAATATCATATCCAGAATCTAATATACCAAGCAAAGAAAGATCCACTCGGGCTTCCAAATCCCAATAACCGCTAACGGTCCCAATACACACGATCCATAACTGCTACACAATCTGAACCTGAGAACTCCTAGTCTCTAACTCCATATAGCACATGAATCACTGTACCTGATCCCAAATTCTGCAGTATGAATACATATTACACCTCGAGCACCCAATCATTCCACGAAAGATATTCTAAAATTCTCCTGTGCCATCAAACAAACTCAGATATCAGCAGTCGATTTAGCAAGAAAGTGCTGCAATACTACCGAAGTATCATCAGTTTAATCACATTACCCTTTCCTGAGACGTATACTCTTGTCAAATCACTTCCAATTAGCAGTATCATTTCCTTGGTCATCTGAGGCTACCCGTTACCTAAGAATTTTATGAACTTCCTTTCAGAACTAAACCGAAACCTGGCACACGCCAGTCTCGGTCCTCTACAATATATCGCATATACCATACCCTCCAAGGATAACATGAGAACTTTTATCTCTCTTCCGCGCCACAGACATCGACGCACTCAACTAGTCAAGAACTTTCATTAATCCCATTTAGAAGAAAAATCATTACACACTCCATGCTTTGCATACCCATAGAAAATATACTCATCTTCAAACCACAATGAAACCCAACAGGGACTCTCTCCTAATTCCATTCGCTCAAGCTAAACTGCCAGGACTGAATCCTTCTATCTAAACCAAGCTGAGCAAGCCGTCAAAACTCAAGAGCATTGCTGCAAAATGCCTGTAAAAGCTCATTACCTCGAACACATACAAAGAATTAATCATACCCTTACCATACTGATTCGGTCTATTATCAAGCTATTCCATCCATCAAATTTCCCTTCTGATTCATCATCAACTTGATATTCTTCCTTTCTGTTGCACCACAATACCTCAACCCAGGTTTACCATACGAGACTCAAACATAAGACCACACTGTCTAAGACCCATAAGCCACTGAATACTCTCTCAATGCTTCCCAGAAATACCATGTTCCAGAATACTTTACTTGAAGGACTTCCTGCGAATCTGAATTCGTTACCATTACTTTCCAGATACTGATACATACTATCCCATAATTAATATAAAATAACACAAGTCTTGATCTTATCTAATGAAAATATAGTCTCTAGCCAGATACACAACCTTAAGACACCTGATTATTACATGCCAAATCGTGAACATAATAAAACCATTCTCAAGAGTCATTTACTCTCATACAACTGTAAATTAACTGACTTAACGAACAGAACCACTCGTGCCTTATTAGCACTCTGATACCGTAGAACATGATTTCATACTAATACAAATAACCATCTTCCTTCTCTATACACTGAGCATTCTTTGTCAACCACAACTCAAGACATCCTAGTATTTTCTCACATCTACGAAAGCACCATATAACCTTTGTCAAAATTTTGCTTCACTCATGCCATCCTCGGCTCAATTTTTGCAACCAGAACTGATCCACCAGCATATGTCGAACTGGAACCGACATAGCACATGACCGTGCAATCAGCTAATCAATAGCAACCTCCCCAACTTGGCTCGAAGCCATATATTAGGATATACTCAATAACCCATAATACTTTTACTCTAATGATGCCACAATATCATAGTGAGATTAAACTCAAATCACCTACCAATTCGTGAAAACACAGATCATCTAGTACTAAAATCCTCTACAAACCTCGCATTCATCCCCACATCAGCTGAGTCCACTCTCGTAAGCGACCCAATTTTCAAATTTCAACACGTACCTTTCAATTACAAATGGGATCTTCTAACAGACACATAAGGATCATACCACTCAAGAACACTCCGCAGGAGATAACCCACCTGCTTCGCCTCAATTTAGTATTTCAGCACACCTCCCACCGTCATACACATAATACAGCCAATTTAGTCTTCCTGAGTCTGAACTCATACCGCCACAAGTATTGCACTTTACTTTCCAACTAGGAGATATGAAAATATTCTCCACGCGCCCATAACTCGGGGCTACACAACAAATCACAACAGGAGTCAAACACTTAACAGTTCATCTATTATCCCAACAGACTTCTTCGTCGCTACCAAGTAATTTAAATACACCTCGCAGCAATAACATACTCACCACATGGGTATCCAACCGCCATTCCGGCTAATAAGGGCAATACCGAACACATAGGTTCAAAACATTTGCTCATACAATCAGCGCCTCGGTGCTCAAGCCATAGGCAAGTATCCGGCCTCAAGTCCTCCAGACTGGCCCGATATACTCACAATGATAACCTCTCGCCCCTCGATCGGGGAATCACAAGCCATCAAGGCACATATAATACTAAGCGCCCATATGCGCATACCGACGTGTAGAAGCAATTTCAAGAGTTATATTCCAAGCTGAATCAAGTACGCACGATAAGAGTTCTAAGAATGGGAAGTTTTCCTAAAGGCTCTGCAACCTCTCAAGGACAAATACAGACGTCTCCGTACCGATCCGCGAGACTCTACTAAACCTGCTCATGACTCGTGAGACCTAGTAACCTAGGCTATGATACCAACTTGTCACGACCCAAATTCCAAAGCCAGTCATGATGACGCCTCTCGTGAAGACAAGGCCAACCAACTAACCCAAATCATCTCTTTAACATTTATTAAACATAATGAATAGAAAATACAACTTAATGGCATTAAAACCGTTAATTACCACCCAACACAACCCAACTGGGGTGTCACAAGTCACGAGCATCTAGAGAAGACTGAACACAACTACTGGGCTAATAATAATATAAAAAAATCTGGAATCAAAAGATGAAGTCCGGTGCCGCTAACGGTGGCGGACACCTTGCCTAACTACGGTAGTAATACCTTCAATCAGCTATTAACCCGCTACCGGATGAACAATACGTGCAACTGCACGCGAGGTGCATGGAGTAAAGTGAGTACTCCAACTCAATGAGTAATAAAAGTAAATAGTAACTAAGCGGTAAGAAAAAACGTAAAGCACTCCATCATGCTATATAGGGCAGTGCAACCCTTTGAGAAAATAGTAAAACCGAGAAAAATCCTTTAGAAAATATCTGGCTCAGTTAAAAACCTCTTTGAAAATATCCTTTTCCAACAATTAAGCAAATGAATGCAAACCAGATAGTGCAAGTCAGCACACAAGTCAGCCCTTCGGGCACCGCACCGCACCGCACCAATAAATAACACCAGGGTATATGGTCAACAGTGCAAGAAGTAGCATGGATGCCAATGAAATGCGAGTGCTAAATGTCATGACACGTAGTACACACAGGAACCAATGCATGAATGCAATGCAATGCATATGACCGCTGCAGCGCACAGCCCGATCCGTTTGGGTACCCGCGCTCACTGTGGGGGTTCAGAGTCCGGAGGGGCTCCTACAGCCCATGCGCAATATCAATATCACACTGCTGCGGCGTGCAACCTGATCCATCCTCAGTCCAGAATATACATGTGAGCCACTAGGGCTATGTCATGTAATAGTTCTCAGCTCCAAACATCATAAAATGTAGTTTAAGTTTTAAAACCTTATAAGTATGACTAGACATTTCAAAATAGTATTTAACTCAGGACTGAAATCATTTAACATGCTAAGTATCATGGAAATAATGATCATAATCTCTAAAGGATTCAAATAATCGGTACGAAACCCAAAACATGGCAATCAACCCAAATCATGATGATAACAAGTAGTTTCGGTCAAATACGTAATAATTTCATCAATCGGGACGGACCAAGTCACAATATCCAACGGTGCTCTACCCCACGCTGGCTATACGGCGTGCAAGTCACCTCAATACAATATTATGATATGCAAATCCGGGGTTTTAAACCCTCAAAATATCATTTACAAGTATTACTCACCTCGAACTGGTAAAATCTCTAGCTCGTGACGCCTTTGCCCCTCAAATTAGCCTTCACGCGTGTCGAATCTAACCAAAATCAGAGCAAATACATTACAATATGCCGAGGGAACAATACCCAATCGAAAACGATCGAGAAATAGCAGAAATCTCGAAACCTGAAAAAACCCGAGCCCCGGGCCCGCTTCTCAAAAAATTACACAACTCACATTACTGGATTCCTCGCCTAGCTACGAGTCCATACATACCAAGAACTCCCAAATCCGAGCTCAAATAACCTATCAAAGCCCAATTTAAAATATCAAAACTCAAGCCCTAACTTTACCCATTTTTAATGAATTTCAACCAATTTCCATGTTAAATCTATCATAATCTCGTGTATTTAAGCCAAGGACCTTACCTCTAATCATTCCTCCTTGAATCCCTCTTCAAAATTGCCTCAAAGATCTCAAAGCTCGCTCAAAAATGGTGGAAAATACATAACCCTCGCGGATGAAATGTTTCAATAAAACCCTTTATGACCACCCCGGATTTCGCTTCTGCGGAGAAAATGTCGCTTCTGCGACCTCCGCATCTGCGGTCCACGTCCACTTCTACGGACCTTCACCTAAGGGCCCCTACCACTTCTGCGTTCCACATTTCGCATCAGCGGGACTGCCTGTACGGCCCGCCTTCCGTTTCTGCGGAATATCAAGAGAATGCAAAAACCGCTCCTGCAGTACAACTTCCGCTTATGCGGATAACTTTTTGCTTCTGTGGAAATTTCTCAACCTTAACCTTTTCGCACCTATGATACCTGCCTCCGCTTCCGCATAACCGCATCTGCGGTTTCCTTTCCACAGATGCGGAAACACCTGCTGCAACCAAAAACCTGCAATTCCAACTTTAAATTTCCTTCCGTTAGCCACCCGAAATCACCCCGAGGCCCCGGGGACCTCAATCAAAAGCACCAACACCTCCTAAACATTATTCAAACTTGTTCCAATCCTCAAAATACATCAAACAACACTAAAATCATCAATTCACATTGGATTCAAGCCTAAGTTTCTTTAAAACTTCCGAAATGTGCATTCGATCAAAAACCTGACCAAACGATGTCCGAATGACCTGAAAATTTGCACACATATCCAAAATCACCCAAAGAAGCTACATCAACTCTCAGAATTCCATTCCAACCCTCGGATCAAAATCTCACCCATCAACCGGAATTCGCCAAAATACTAACTTCGCCAATTCAAGCCTAATTCTACACCGGACCTCCAAAACCACTTCCAGCCACGCTCCTAAGTCACAAATCATCCCCCGAAGCTAACCGAATCACTAGAAATCACATCCGATCCCTATAACTCATAAGTCAACGTCCGGTTGACTTTTCCAACTTAAGCCTTTCTTAAAGAGTCTAAGTGTCTCATTTCTTATCAAAACCAGTCCAAATCAACTCTAACACACCACATATTGATAAAGAAACATGAAGAAGCATGAAATGGGGGGAAACGGAGCAGTAACACATGAGACGACGGGTCGGGGCAGTACCATCTTCAGGAATGGCCATTCCACTAAATCATATGCTTTTCTTATATCCACTTTTATCAGACACCTTGGTGATACACCTTTTTGTGTGTATCCTTTAACTAATTCATGGACCAGGATGACATTATCCAATATATTCCTTCCTTCAATGAATGCAGACTGTGCAGGTCCTACAATGTGATCTACCACTATCTTTAGTTTTCCAGTTAATATCTTGGCTATCACCTTATATAACTTGGTACACCATGCTATTGGTATGTACTCCTTCACATGAATAGGGCTTGCTACTTTAGGCACCAGTGTGACAGTTGCACAATTGACATTCTTTAGTATCTTTCCATTTGCAAAGAATTCAAGGATTGCCTCTGTAACTTCAGCTCCAATCATATCCCAATGTCGCTTGAAGAATTCAGTTGTGTAGCCATCAATACCAGGGGATTTATCATTAGGCAGCTCTTTGACTATCTGAGCAACTTCTTCTTTTGTGACATATTGAAGCATCCCTTGTTGTTGCTCTTTGGTAAGACAGGGTCCCATTCTTATAATGTTAATATCCAAACATGGTAGTTCTTTCTCACATTTTCCCAAAAAGCCTTGGAAAAAAATTATAAACTCTCGTTCAACAAGCTTTGGTTCAGTTAGTCTTACCTCTTGCTCATTACAGGTAGAGGCAATTCTGTTTCTAGCTTGTCTAACTTTCACTTGAGCATGGGAAAACTTCGAGTCTGAATCTCCAGCTTGGATCCAGATGGCTTGAGACTTTTGTCTTAATACCTGTTCATGTATACCTTCCCATCTATCTATTTGAAGTAACAGTTCTTTCTCTTTGTTTATTAATTGACTATTGAACAGGTCTATGCTCAGTTCTTCTTGAACACTTTTCATCTCATTTTTCATTATTTCCAGCTTCCTTTCCAATGAGGAAAATTCTCTATTCAGGTGCTTTGTTTTTTGTTCCAGTAAGTACAGTTTTTTCCATAATGAATATGTGGCACATCCCTCTATGGGCTGATTCCATATCTGTTGCATTGCCTCCTTGAACTCTTGAGTCTGCATTACCACCTCTAATAGTCTGAATGGTCTGGGGAGTCCCTGCTTGACTCTTTCAGTTTTTAGGATAATTGGGGAGTGTTCTGATACACCTGGGGCATCATAGAAGGCTTCAATATCATTATACAGCATAAACCATTGAGAGTTAACAAATACCCAATCAATATTACTATATATTCTCTTTGATGCTTCTCTTTTATTATAACATGACCATTGTCATCCCTTTCTATTCAATTGTCCCAATCCCACATTTGTAATACTGTTCTAAAAGTCCAGGATTTTTTCTTGGTGGACTGGGTTCCCATTTAGTCTATCATTGACTGACAACATGGTATTGAAATCCCCCATCACCAACCATGGCTCAGTTATTCTGTTGTTAATACTTCTCAGTTGATCCTACAAATCCTTTCTAGCTGAGTTGGTATTGTGCCCATATACATAAGTCAGTTCACACGAGAATTTGGATCCTCTATCCTTAACATGACAGTGGAACATTTGGTGATTGTCCATAAGCACCTGAACATTTACCATCTGATTTTTCCATAACACCCAAATTCTCCCCTTAGGAGCTGTATTATAGTTTGCATATATAGTCCATTCTCCTTCAAACTTTCTTCTTACTTTAGCCATCTTTTTGTCTTTTACCTTTGTTTCAAGGTAGCCTACTATAGTTACTTTATTCTTGAGCAGAAAGGTAGTGAATTCCTTCTGCTTAAAGGGCTTATTTAGCCCTCTGATATTCTATGAGAAAATTATCATGTGGGAAGTTTATCAGAGGAGCTAGTGTCCCTTTCAACTTCTTTAGTAGCCTCCTTTTCTTGTATTCTCAAAAAGCTGAATCTATTTTGGCTAAGCAACTTTTCCACTTCTGCATCAGATAAAGCTCCCTTCCGATCCTTTTCTTGAGGTATCTCTTTCATTTTTCCTTTGATTAATCTTCCTTTCTCGCTGCTATCATCCCTGTTATCAATGTCCATGTCAGCTTGATTATCCTTCTGTTTGTCTTCCTGGTTTGGATTTTTTGGATCATTGCTAGTCTTCATTTTCCACTGTGCTACTGGTTGTTAGTTCTTCTGCTTTTGCCTTTTGTCTTTTGGAGGTTTTCCTCCTCCCTTATCAGGTTTAGCTTTGGGCTCCTGCTCCTTCTTGCAACTCCCAGTATTATGTCCTGCTTGTAAGCAATCATGACAATAGGAGGGCTTCCATTCGTATTCTAGCCTGTGCTCCTTGCATCCACCTTTTTCATCTTCAATCAATATATGTTCAGGAAGTGGCTGTGATATATTCATATCTACCAAAATTCTAGCATATGAAATTCTATCTCCCTGTGCTGTCAGCTTGTCAGTACATATTGGTTTCCCCAAATAGCTCGCAATTCTGCATAGGTTTTCAGTTGTCCAATATTGTATTGGCAGCCCAGGTAGGGTTATCCATGTAGGCAAAATATGGTTAGTTTCCTTGCTCATATCAAAATTCGGTTTCCATTGTTTCAATATCACAGTTCTATTATTATAAGTATAGGGCCCATACTTTAATACTTTCAATCTTTCTTCATCATCTTGAAATCGAAAGATAAAGTAGCCATCATCGTGTAGATATACTTGTAGTGTATCCACAAAGTGCCAAACTCCATAGACGAATTTCAACATCTCCTTGAAGGACGGTGACCCACCTAATATATAGCCGATTAAGCTTGATTTCCACTTTCGTGTCTCTTCTTCAACTTCAATTAGATTGAGTCGGACCATTTTTACTCCTTCTTTCATAATTGATGGGTAGTACTCAAGTTTCAATCCTTGTTGTATAGATCGATTCCCTCGTACCACATCTGCTAAAGTAGCCCTGGATTCATGCGATTCCACTGAGAATGTTAGTTTTCTTGCTGCTATTGCCGCCTCCACTTCCACTGGTTTTGGTATTGCTTGTTCTTTTGGTAGATCCTCTTTCACCGGAGCTTGAAGAATTGTTGGGGCACTTCCCATACTTTGCATCCAGTGGATCAATTGAGTTGGTTCTAAGGTTTGGGGGATCCCTGATTCCGGTGTAGCCATCCTATTTTCAGTATTCGCCATCGTGTCTGCATTCGCAGCTGGTTCATTTCGTCGTTTCCGTCGGGTCATCGGTGGATGCGTACGTTAGCTATTTCTTGCGTAACGTGCGCCTCAAGAGAAAACCCTTATTTCTTTATATTTCAACTTATTTATTTTAAAATATAAGCTAAAAAAAGATAATATTTAAGTCTACCTCTTTTTTTTTAATTAAAGGCTTAACTGGTGGATAATAAAAGTAAAATAAAATAAAAAAGATTTCTTTCATTATATTATTTTATTATTATATTATTATAATTTTAAATTTACAAAAAAAAAAAAACAAGGTGAAAGAATGCATTATGATCTATGCAGGCTTCAACGCAACAAAGAAGTTGACAAAAACAAATACACTAATATATCTCTACTTGTATTTTCTAATAATCCAATCACTTAGTACGAGGAAAAAATAACTATGCAAACTGAAAAAAAAAAATGAGTTTTAAAAAGAAATGAATGAAGATCCTAACATCGATAGCCGCACACAACCGATATATAATGAACAATTTGTATGCTTAGCGCAAACTATGATAAGAAACCCATTACAAGCAATCCAATCCGTCACCACTAACCAGCCACAATCATCGAGATCGAGAGCATGTTTGGAAAGCCACCTTGAAAATAAATTTGAATGTAATTGGATGTAATTACATAGTAACTTGACATGTTTGTTTGACCAAATAATTACTTGGTCAGCATGGAATTGAATGTAATTGGAGGGGTGTAATTACACTCTTCAATTCTCAAGGAGATGTAAAAATTAGTGGTAATTACACTGTGTAATTACAAGGTTGCTTTTTAGTTTCTTTCCTTTTTTTTTTTTTTTAATTTACGTTGATTTTTAATTTTATTTTTACCTTTTAATTTCTATAGAAATTTTGAAACATATTTTTCTTTGTATATTATTTATCTTTTATTTCTCTACCTTTACTTCTTGTGATTCCATGTAATTGCTCACATTTTTTTATTTATTTATTATATTATGCTATTTTTGTAACTACACATCCTAATTTTAGAAATAATGAGTTATTAACAAACCTGTCATATAATGAGTGATGCAATTAAAGTGGAATTTTGTTATTGAATGTTGTTATAAACTTTTTATGTTTCTTTATCTTAAGTTGTAGTGGAACTTACTATTATTATGTTAGAATTTGACATATGTTAAACTATTTTTTCTTCTTGAATTTTGAAAATTGTGTTATATTCATGGTTCCAATTTACTTATTTTAGTAGTATTGACTCACATTGCATGTTGATCCTTTTTTAGTTAGAATTGATATATTAGTTTTGTCAAACATTTGAATAATGTTATGACATTATATTTATAAATATTAATTTATTTTATCAAACATGAATTCCACGATGTTCTTACAAAATGTATATTTTTAGTTTTTGTAAGCATCTAAACTAAATTTTATTAATTTTAAAAAAATATAAATTATTTTTACAATATTAGTTATAAATATATGATTACCAATTAGTGTATATTCACGAAAAAATATACATCTTAAATATCAAATATAATATGATTTATACTTATAAAAATTTATAGGCATATATTTATTATATTAACTTTTAAGTTTGATAACTGCTTCATTTAAAATTTAATTTAACTAAGTAATTACACTTGTGCAACCAAACAATAAACTTGTAATTTCACTGTAATTACACTATGACAAACAAACAGAACGTTGTAATTACACAATTGTGTAATTACTAGGTTGTGTAATTACAACCCTAATAATTACACCAATTCCAATTACCTTGTGGCTTTTCAAACAAACCCCAAGAGTTTCAATCAGTAAATCGCCAAACTTCCATAGTCAAAAATCATATCTTCAGCAAAGTGATACTCTATATTTTTAAGCACAAAGTGTATGTTTTCTTCTTCACGTTACAAATAAATCCTAAGAATTAAGATCTATCTATCTATATCTATATTATATTAAAAGGAGAGTTGTGAAGCATGTGATTAAACCAAGTGACAAGCTAAAATGAAGCCACTTTGCAATTTTAAGACAACATTAAAAATTTAATTTATAAATGAAAACATATTTAATGGAAGTAGTTTAATGAATCTCATACATAATCTAAATAAATCTTAGAAAAATCTAATTTATATATTTATATTTTTATCTATGTTTATATCTATACCTATATTTATATCTATATATTGATCCAGTCATAGATATTTTTCCATGTTAGCTAGAATATGGAGATAAAATTAATAAAAATACTATAATAAAAAATAAAAATATAAAAATACATAATTGAGATAACCTATGACTATTTATATTTTGGTGTAAGTTAAAATATAAAATAAAGCTAAAATTTACTTAAGATGTTAAAGAGTTATTGAGTTTAAAATTAAAGAAATTCAAGCAGCAAAATAAGATCTTACATAAAGTACACAAATTATTCATAAGTTAAGAAAAAATTAAATAATCGGTAAAAACTATTTTAATAACAAGAATAATAAAGTTCTTAAAAGCCAAATTTTTATCAATAGTCACAAAATAAATGCGAGTAATACAAAAATAATTATAAGAAAATTGAATAGATTTGAAATAATATAAAAAAACTTATATATTAATTTTTAGACTAATTCAAAGTTATATTTTAAAATAAAATGTGATATATATGTTTTCGATAGAAACTATCAAATATACGAAAAGTATCATACTTCAGTTTAAATTTTTAATTGACTAGAAAATTGAAAATCTATTTATTTTGAGTATAGGTACAAAAAAATATGTATAAAGAGGAAAATAGAGATAACACTAGGATACTTATATTTTTAAATTTATAAAAATAAATAAATTAAATTGTAGTAAAAAATATTATTAATAGATTTAAATGATGAAAGAGATCCGAGTAAGTGGATAATAGTGTAAAAATACATTAATGTCACGATCCAATTTCCAAACCCGATCGTGATGGCGCCTCTCGTGAAGACAAGGCCAGCCAACTAACACAAATCGTCTCTTTAATAATTATTAAACATAAATGAATAGATAAATACAACTTAACGATAATAATAACCAGTATTTACAACCCAACACAACTCGATCGGGGTATCACAAGTCACAAGCATCTAAAGAAAACCTGAACACAACTACCGGGCCAATAATATACAAGAAATAAATTTCGGAATTCTAAAGACAACGTCCGATGCTGCGAACGCTGGCGGTCATCTTGCTCAGCTTCATTAGTAATACCTTCAATCCAGTAATAACCCGTTACCGGGTGAACAATACCTGCAGCTGCACGCGAGGTGCAGGGAGTAAAATGAGTACTCCAATCCAATGAGTAATAAGAGTAAATAATAGCTGAGCAGCAAGAAAACACGTAAGGCATTCCATCATGCTGTATAGAACAGTGCAACCCCTTGAAAAAACAGTAAAACCGTGAAAATCCTTTAGAAATATCTGGTTCAGTTAAAAACCTCTTTTGAAAATATCCTTTTCCCAACAGTCAAGCAAATGAATGCATAATCAGATAGTGCAAGTCCACAAATAAGTCAGCCCCTCGGGCACAACACTCCATTAACAAATAACACAGGAGTATCTGGTAATAGTGCAAGAAATAACATGGATGCCAATGATATGTGAGTGCTGAATGTCATACCACGTAGTACAAATAGGAACCAATGCATAAATGCAATTCAATGCACATGATTGCTGCGGCGCGCAGCCCGATCCATTTGGGTATCCGCGCTCACTGTAGGGGTTCAGACTCCGGAGGGGCTGATTGCGGCGGACTCAACCTTAGTGAATGTGATGACCCGACCCGTCGTATTATGTGTTTCCGTCTCTTTTTCCCCGTTTATTGCTCCTTCATGAATTATTATATGTGTTGGATGAATTTGAGTTAACTTGAATTGGTTTTAGTAGGAAATGAGGCACATAGTCTCTTAGAAGGAAGCTTATTTTGGAAAAGTCAACCGGAAGTTGACTATATAGTAAGAAGGCTCGGATGCAAATTATGGTGATTTAGTTAGCTTCGGGGGATGATATTTGACTTAGGAGTGCGATCGGAATTAAATTTGGAGGTCCGGCGCAGAATTAGGCTTGAATTGGCGAAGTTGAAATTTTGGCGAATTCCGGTTGATAGGTGAGATTTTGATCCGAGGGTCGGAATGGAATTTCGAGAGTTGCAGTAGCTTCGTTGGGTGATTTTGGATATGTGTGCAAATTTTTAGGTTATTCGGACATCCTTTGGTTGGATTTTTGATCGAAAATGCATTTCGAAAGTTCTTGAAGAACTTAGGCTTTGATTTGGTGAAATTTGATGATTTTTATGTTAACAATAGTGTTTTGATGGTTCAAGCATGTTTGAATAAGGTTTTAGGATGTGTTGGTGCTTTTGGTTGAGGTCCCGAGGGCCTCGGGGTGAGTTCGGGTGGTTAAACGGAGATTTTGGAGTTTATTGCAGGTTTGAAGTTTGCTGGTTCTGTCATTTCCGCATTTGCGGAAAATGGACCGCATAGGCGGTTCCGCAGATGCGGCTTGGTGGTCGCAAAAGCGGTTCTGAGGGCCTGTGCAATTTCCGCAGAAGCGGAGGGGTTTCCCAAAAGCGGGCATCGCAGATGCGATTTTGGACCGCAGAAGCAGTCTGGGCATTTTTGGAAGAAACCGCAGAAGTGGTTGGGGAACCGCAAAAGCGATGACCGCAGAAGCGGTAATTCAGAAGGGTTATATCAATAATTCATCCGCGAGCTTATGTCATTTTTCCTCCATTGTGGAGCGATTTTTGAGAGCTTGGAGGCGATTTTGAAGAGGGTTTCAAGTGTTAATGATTGGTGGTAAGTTCCTTGGCCTAATTATTCAAGTTTATGGTAGAATTATCATGGAAATTGGTTGAAATTCATTAAAAAGGGGTAAAGCTAGGGCTTGAGTTTTAATATTTCAAATTAGAATTTGATAGGTCATTTGAGCTCGGATTTGGGAGTTCTTGGTATGTACGGACTCGTGGCGAGACGAGGAATCCGTTAATATGAGTTTTGTAATTTTTTGAGAAGTGGGACCGGGGTTCGGGTTTTGCTAGTTTCGAGATTTTTGATATTTTTTGATTGTTTTCGATTGGGTATTGTTCCCTTAGCATATTGTCATGCATTCGCTCTGATTTTGGTTAGATTCGACGCGCGTAGAGGCCGAATTGAGGGGCAAAGGCATCCCGAGCTAGAGATTTCACTGGTTCGAGGTGAGTAATACTTGTAAATGATATCCTGAGGGTTTGAAACCCTGATTTGCACATCGTAGTGCTGTATTTGAGGTGACTTGCACGCCGGCTATGAGCGTGGGGTAGAGCACCGTTAGAGATTGTGACTTGGTCCGTCCCGATTGTTGATTTTTACTGTGTAGTTGACTGAAACTACTTGTTATCATCATAGTTTGGACTGATTTCTATGTTTGGGCTTTGTGCCAACTATGTGAATCCTTCGGGGATTGAGATTTTTGTTTTAACATATCTTGCATATCATTTGGCTTCAGTACAAGGTTTTAAATACTGTTTTGCAACCTTGTCCATATTTATAAGTTTTGAGAACTCAAATGATACTTTAAATACTATTTCGGGCTGAGAATTACTGTTTTATAAATGCCCAAAGGGTTTATAATGTCTTCTGGACTGTGCATGGATCGGGCTGTGCGCCGTAGTAGTGACTTGAAACAGTGGTAATAATGGCACTATATGATATAAATTGGTCAGGTAACATTGGCTGACCGGTTAGGTAACATTGACTGACCAGTATATTGCGCTTGAGCTATAGGAGCCCCTCCGGAGTCTGCACACCCACAGTGAGCGCGGGTATCCACTTGACCAGGTAACAATGACTGGCCAGGATTTGATTGATGCCACGAGATGGCTTGACATGGCGCTTGGGCCGTAAAGGGCCCTTCCCGGAGTCTGTACACAGCCCTAGTAAGCGCCGTCGATGATAAATAAATGGAGCGGGCTGCACGCCGCAGCGGGTACTAGAGTGTACCGTCATATGCATTGCATTGCACTCATGCATTTGTTCTTATTTTGTAATTTTGTCATGACATTCAGCACTCACATCATTGGCATCCACGCTATTTCTTGCACTGTGTACTAGATACCCTCGTGTTATTTATAAATAGAGTGCTGTGCCCGAGGGGCGGACTTGTGTGCGGACTTGCACTACCTGATATCGCATTCATATGCTTACTGTTGAAAAAAAAGAATATTTTCAAAAGAGATTTTAAAGTGAGCAAGATATTTCTAAAGGAATTTCACGGTTTTACTATTTTGTTCAAAAGGTTGTACGGTACTATATAGCATGATGGAGTGTTCTTACATGATTTCTTACCGCTCAGTTATTATTTACACTTATTACCACTGAGTTGGAAGTACTCACTTTACTCCCTGCACCATGTGTGCAGATTCAGGTGTCTTGAGAGCATAGTTGAGCTATTTGCTGCTTCAGAGTTTCTCAGGAGTTGTCGAGGTAGCTGCCTGACGTTCGTAGGACTCGACTCCCCCTATTCCTTTATTATTTCCGCATTTTAGAACATCAGTATTACTGAGGATGTATTATTTTATTATCTTAGAGGCTCTAGACGCATGACCCCAGGTCTTTGGGAGATGTTGGCTAAGTCAGTGATTCATACTGTCTCTATCTAGATTATTGGTTAATAGACTTGTTAAACGGTAATTTAATGCTATAAATTGGAAATAGGTGGTGTGATTGAGTTGTGAGTGTTAATTGGTCGGGCTTGCCTATCAATTGTGTTAGGCGCCATCACGATCGGGATTGGGGTCGTGACAAGTTGGTATCAGAGCTAAGGTTTCTAGGCCTCATGAGTCATGAGCCGGTTAGTAGAGTCTCGTGGATCGGTACGAAGACTTCTGTATTTATCCTCGAGAGGCTGCAGAAACTTTAGGAAAACTTCACTTTCTTGGAATTCTTATCGTGCGTACTTGATTCAGCTTGAGATATAACTCTTGAAATTCCTTCCACACGTCTGTATGCGNACCAGCCTGGAGGACTTGAGGCTGGATCTTGCCTATGTCTTGAGCACTGAGGTGCTGATCGTGTGAGCAAGTGTTTTGAACTTATATGTTCGATATTGTCGCTATTAGCCGGAATGACGGTTTGGTATTCATGTGATGAGATGTTATTATATATCTTGGTAGTGACGAAGGATTCTGCGGGATAATAGATGAACTGTTAAATGGTTCGCTTCCTATTGTGATTTGTTGTGTAGCCCCGAGTTATGGGTGCGTGAAGAATATTTTCGTGTCTCCTAGTTGGGAAATGAAGTACATTACGTGTGGCAGTATGAGTTCAGACTCAGGAAGACCAAATGGCTGTGTTATATGTATGATGGTAGAAGGTGTGCTGAAATCCTAAATTAAGGCGAAGTAGGTGGGATATCTCCTGCGGAGTGTTCTTAAGGAGTACAATTTTTTTTATGTATATTATTAGAAGATCTCATGTGTAATTGAAAGGTACGTGTTGTAATTTGAAAATTTAGGTCGCTTTAGAGAGTGGACTCAACTGATGTGAGGATGAATGCGAGGTTTGTAGAGGATTTCAGTATCCGAGGATTTCAATATCCGAGGATCTGTGTTTTCATAAACTAGTAGATGATTTG
>MU746760.1:29778-50931 GCA_026770625.1 Nicotiana glauca
TGATGATTATGGGGCTTATGCTATAACCGTTGCACAATTGCACTCACTCTCACACCTCTCGGTAGAGAGAATGATTTTGCCCAATTGACTCTCTCGAGACCAATTGGGTAGGCCAACATGCCCAAGCAACTTAGGGTTTAAATTGGGTAATTACTCTCTTGAGGTTTAACCTGTCAATTGGGACTACCATTCTCATGGGTCCATCCCAATTCCTTGTTGGGTCAATTTTGGAGTCATAAACACTCTTTCTCAAGAAGAGTCAAGACCCACTAAGTTAGACTCAATGTTTGCAACCACCAAATCCTAATTAAACCATAAAATTAACCTAAATAGCAAACACCCAACATCATTCAAGCATTAAACAATCACACCCATTAGTTACCCATACTAGGGTTGAGCCACAACCCTTGCTAATGGGTTTAGCTAGACATAATAGGAACAAAAATTGAAGAAATAGTAGATAAAATCAACATATTAATTAACTACAAAGTTAATCTACAAGAATCTTTGATAAAACAAGATTAAATTGCCCAAAATAGGCTAAAACTTGAGTCTCACGAGCGCAACAGCTATATCTGATACAATGCTCTCCCTAAAAAAAGTAAAATGTTCTATTTATACTCCACGGGAAAAACTGGACAAAAATACCCCTACGGGTCTGGCGCGGACCGCGCAAAAATGCCGCGCAGCCGCGTAGGGATATTTGGTCTTCATATCTTGCTTCTGAAATTGGGGGCGCGAACTGCGCACAAAGGTCGCCCGGCCGCGTTGGCTGAGAGGCGCGGACCGCGTGGAAATGGGGTGCGGCCGCGTGGAAAACTTGACAAAACTCCACTCTTTGAACTTCATTCACGTGGACCGCACTGTTTTGGTGTGCGGCCACGTGGGCTTTTGCATTGAATTACTGAGTCTCTAAATTCCTCTTGGCGCGGACCGCGTAGAAAGGAGCGAGGACCGTGCAGGTTAGCATGGAAATTACACCTTCTCTGAACTTCTTCTGTGCGGCCGCGTGGTAAATCAGTGTGGACTGCGCAAGTCAACATGGACTTAGGCACGGTCTCTGGACTCTTCTACACGGCCGCGTGGCACATTAGTGCGGACAGCGCAGGGATATTGTTCCCCACTTCACTAGTCTTTTGATACTTGGCAGATTTCACTCCTTTTTTAGCCGATCTTTGACATTTGTCCTCTTGTCGCTCAAACCTGGAATCAAGCGCAACTTGTAAGCCTTTGCGGACTAATTTATGGCAATTCTCGCACAAAGCCTAGGCAAGAATGGGTATAAAACATGTAAAAATCACAGTTATCAACTCCCCCAAACTTCAACCTTTGCTTGTCCTCAAGCAAATAAAATAAGACCTACCCTTCACAGGAAAACACCCACATAATTCCTGTTTATCCTAAAGTAACCTCAACAAGCATCAATTGGGACTAACAATTGCCCTAAATGCGAATGCATCATTAACACATTTAACCTTGAAAACTTGTGGATCAAGCATGACATAAGAGCATCAAGAGTTGACATATATTCATCAAAGAGCTTTTCTCAATTACTTTGGTCATTGTGGAACCCAAACTCACACATCCTCAACTCTCCCTAAGTGAACCTCACCTTTTAGAGTATTGACACCCAAACCGGGGTGGATGGATTTCTCTCATCTCTCTCAAAGAAAAGGCCATAAGTCCGGCTCTAAGTACCATATGCTTGCCCCTTATGTAAGTATCCACTAATGTAGGTTTCCCTCAACTCAAGATCATATAGGGCTTTTGAGGAGTCATTATGAAGGCTTTTGGATAAATGTGGGACATGTTTTTGTTCAATTGGGTTCAATCTTCCCTTAAGCACTTCTTTTGATTCATTTTGGCACACAGTCTCGACTCATTTGAGTATTTCACTTCTTTCAAGGGGTTAGAGAGACACCTTGTCACTCTTTCTTTTGCAATTCAAAGCCTTTTCTCCTTTTGTCTACTTTTTCCACACCTTTTTCACTTTTTGTTGTCCTTGGATTCCCTTTTTGATTCTTATTCTCTTTTTGTCTTTTTTTTTTTTGTCTTTTTCTCTTTTTCATTGCCTTCCTTTTCTTTTTCTTTTGTACCTTTTTACCACATTGTTTCCTTTCTTGTCTCTTCCCCCCAAACTTAGACATTTGCCATTATCAAGGGAAGATTTGGGTGCCAAGAGAGGATCTCATTGAGAAAGAGTATAGGCTTGTAGCTTTGGTTCATGAAAGAAGAAGGTTTAAGGCTCAAAAGGGGTGAATTAGGGATCATTTCATTGGTAGGTCATGGAAATTTTTTGAATTTGGCATTTTGGATCAACGAGAGCCTATAATCACTTCTCAAGTCAAGTTCCACCTATGATTTCACCTCAACAAACATTCAGGGCAAGTTCCAGACCATAGGCTCGGTACTTGGGATCATAATTCGAAGTCTCACCACACACACTCAAGGATTGCTAAAGACGGAGTCGAGGGCTCACAACGACCTTAGTTACGATTCAAGTGCACAATGGCCCAAAATGAACACATGATGATTGTTTGGTCAACACAAGAGTCTCAAGGCCACAACTTTCACCATCCTAAACACAACATCATGTCTTTGACCATGGGATCAAAGGAAAGTGTGCTAGGCCCAAGTGAAGCTTTGCCTGAGGTACCCTTAACTACAAAACCTGAAAATCAAAATGAAAAATCAAAAACAGACTCAAACCCTTAAGAAGGTTGTCACACCATCTATCCTTGGGAAGATCCACCCGGTTCGCACAACACTCTACCCTTGGAAAGAACCGTGGCATTAAGAAAACCAAGGGCTTATTGCAAATGCCAAAACAAAACAAAAAGGCTTCGAGCCTAACTTTGAAACTAAAACGAAAATAGAAAACCAAAATGAAAAACCGAATGAATATGTACAAAAGGGGAGTAGAATATACAACTAGGGGTAATGAATATATACATAAGGTTGAAAAACATCTAGAATGAAAAATTATGTACAAACCATCTATCAACTACGAATGTGCTAAAAGTAAAAGTATATATATACAGTAATCCAGAATGTCAATCAAAATGATAGGGCCACACCCCCACCAATAAAATCTAGCATTATCCTCAATGCTAACTATCAAAATAAGCACCAAAATACAAGAAAGGATATAGAATAGCCCCTCAAGCCTTATCTGTCGCCCTGTGCTGATCAGTGGCCTCCAATCGTCTGTACTGGCGGGAACCTCAGACTGGTCCCCAGCCTGCTGCTGCTGCTCTGCTGGGACAAGTGCCGGATCAGGAATTAGCTGACTAACTGTGGAGCAGTGGACCCTCCTGAACCGGAGCCACCTCTATCACAACTCCTTCAGTGCTAGGGAGTTTCCTCTTCTTCCTTGGCCTCTGCTCCTCCTCCTGTGGTTGAACTGCTGCTTGCTCTACAGCTGGGTCCCCAAATAACAGATTAATTGGCAGCTGATCCACCATGATCTTATCCACATCCACTCTCAATTTCGTCACCGGCTCCTTGGAAACCTTCTACTTCCTCAACTTCTTATGCTCCTGAGCCAGTTTACCCAATGTGGTGCTGTGTGACCCAACTGCCTTAGTTAAGGCATCTTGCATCGTCATCATCTTTTCCTGGTTGTCCAGGATCTTCTTCAGTGTCTCCTCAATGGAAGGAGGGACCTCAACTGTGGCAGGAGCTGACTGTGCCTGAACGACGGAGGCCAAGTTTGAAAACTTGGATGTTGCAGCTGACATCCAGTTGTTCAAACTGGCTAAAGACTGAGAAAGTTGACGGGCAGTGAACCGGTGAGTCTTCGATGAAGGGACATCCGGGTCCGCTGAAGTAGATGGACCAGCAATAGTAGAAGGACCCAGAGGCAATGTCTCACCGGTAGCAGGGATGGTGGAAGGCTCAGTGGACTGCTCAATAACCGCTGGCTCCTCAGACTGGCCAGGTGCGGTGGAGGTGGATGCCTGAGTCTTTTTGGACCTTTTTGGGTTGTCGGGACCCAACTGACTGTACCATGAGTAGGGGGCTACCGGATCTTCCTTGACATCATACTTCTTTTTCTTCACTTCCAATTCTCTAAAGTACAGGGAAAGAGTGTTTGGGAAGGGATAGTTGGTGTTGGTCTCCTGGCCGACCGTAGAAATCACCCAGGACATGATTTTGCCCACATTGAGAGGAAACCCGACCATAATAGATGCCACCAAAATAGCATGGGGAATAGGAATGGAGTGATCATGGGAGATGTGGTCAAGTCTACTACATACGAACGTCAACCAACCCTTTGCCTCGAAATTCAAAGTGTTCCTCAGAATCTTCTACCCTGCTTTCAACCAAACTGGGACAGTACCGGGAGCTGCCAAGTGCTGGGCCAACCAAGGACGAACCTCTTCTTTCATTGCCAGCTTTTCTAAGTATTGAGATTCGTCCTCTTCTTGGAACCCCAAGAATTCATTCAACGACTTCCTATCAAACATCACTACTTTGTCCCTCACTTGTGTCGCCTTTGAGTCCCTCACCACATGATGAACATTACAGTAAAATTCTTTCACCATATGTTCATTTGCGACTATGCAACGTTCCTTGAAGAAACCCCAACCCTCTCTAGTACGGAATTGTGCTTGCACATGCGGGTTAAGAGGAACAAGATCAGAATCAATAAACTACCTCTCCGAAATCAATTTCCTTTTGGGCCATCACTCCCAAAATCTGTGGAAGGCTATTTCACTCACAAATCTATCAGCCCATGCTTCCAGCTTCCTTATTCTATCAACACCTCCAACTTGGGGCTCACCCCCTCACCATATCTTCCGCTATCCCCTGATATTGAAACTGTGGGAGAGGTGGAGTATTGTTCTTCATTCTCTGCCTCGGACTCATCAGATGAATCCGATATAATATTCACTGGTTTCTTGGAGTTGGCTACATCACCATGATCAGGAGAAGGGGAATCATGGAGCTGAAATGATGTGGACATATGGGTGGGGGCATATTCTGAAGTGATATCTCAAGATGGTGCATACTCATTCCCTATAGAGTGTGAGGCCGCTCTATCAACTGCCCGTATCAGCTTCCGGGTCTTTTTTATATTCTCCCGAACCTGGGGAGTGAGTTTGACCACCCGCCTTCCTTTGCCCCCTCGGGAGGAACCACCTCTCCCGAGTTGTTTTTCTTTGCCCCCACACTTTTGAACCGTTATCTGCAAGGAATACATGTCTAAGATTGTTAGTAGAAGCATATGAGGTGAATTAGACAATATAGTTGAGTTCAAGAATTGCAGACACAGTGACACAGGTAAAGGGGCGCGAACAGCTCAAAAGAGTCATGCGGTCGTGCTGAGGGAGCACGGACCATGCTTGAGAGGTTCCAATCATACCCTTCTTTGAACTTACCAATACGGTCCGCACTGACTTGGACCGCGACCGCGTCTGTTCAGCGCGGACCGCACAAAAGTGGGCCGCGGAGAACGCATATCAATCACCCAAAAGTAGCCTTCTCTGAACCTTATTGACGCGGTCCGCACTATTTTGGACCGCGGCCGTGCTGGCTAACGCGAACCGTACGATAATTCTACACGGACCATGCAGGTCAAAACTTAGCACACACAGCAGAAGAAGCACGGACCGCGCATAAAGGGTGCACGGCCGCATAGGGCTAAATTTTAACTGAGTACGGGATTTTGCAATTAATTCCAATTTTTGTTCACATTTTGGGTCCTAAGTGTCCCTACTCAATTATTTAACATGAATTCATGCCCTTTTGTGACGACCCGACCCGTTGTCTCATGTGTTGTTGCTCTGTTTTCCCTATTTTATGCTTCTTCATGTTTTGTTATCGGTATGTGGTGTGTTAGAGTTGATTTAGATTTGTTTTGATAAGAAATGAGACACAGTCTCTTTAAGGAAAAGCTTAAGTTGGAAAAGTCAATGGAATGTTGACTATTGAGTTGTAGGGCTCGAATGTGAGTTCCGGTGATTCGGTTAGCTTCGGGGGTTGATTTGTGACTTAGGAGTGTGATCGGAATTGGATTTAGAGGTCCAGTGTAGAATTAGGCTTGAATTGGCGAAGTTTGCATTTTGGCGAATTCCGGTTGATAGATGAGATTTTGATCCAAGGGTCAGAATGGAATTTTGAGAGTTGTTGCAGCTCTGTTAGGTGATTTTGGATATATGTGCAAAATTTTAGGTCATTCGGACGTCATTTGGGCGGGTTTTTGATCGAATGTGAGTTTTGAAAGAATTTGATAAACTTAGGCTTGAATCCGTGGTGAATTGATGATTTTGTGTTGTTTGGCGTGTTTTGATAATTGGAACAAGTTTGAATAACGTTATGGGATGTATTGGTATTTTTGGTTGAGGTCCCGAGGGCCTCGGGGTGATTTCGGATGGCTAACAGGAAGAAATTTAGAGTTTGGAGACTGCTGAAGGGTTCTGGTATCTCGTGTTTTCGCTTATGCGGAAATGGACCGCAGAAGCGGTTCCACAGAAATGGTTTCGCAGAAGCGAAAGGGGAGTCACAGAAGTGGAACATGGAATTTGGGTAGCTTCCACAGAAGTGGACGCTTGGGCCGCATAAGCGGTCTCGCTTTTGCGAAAAATGGACCGCAGAAGAGGTTCTGGGCAAAATGAGCAAAACTGCAGAAGCGGAAGAAATCCGCAGAAGCGACGTTTTGATCGCAGAAGCGGAAATAAGCCTGGGCAGAGAGGTTAAGTTCTGGAAATGGCTTGATATTGCGCTTGGGCTGTAGGAGCCCCTTCGGAGTCTGTACACACCCCAGTGAGCACCGTCGACGATAAATGATTATGGGTGGCTCGGACTGTGCACCGCAGTGGGTACTGGAATGTACCATCATATGCATTGCATTGCATTGCTTACTTTGTGTATTTACTGTGTTTTCTTACCTTCGGACTGTATTTATTTTTATTACCCACTGGGTCGAGTACTCACTTTACTCCCTGCACCTCGTGTGCAGTTGCAGGTATTGTTCACCCGGTAGTAGGTTATTAGCCGATTGAAGGTATACTATTGTAGTTGACCAAGGTGACTGCTGGCGTTCGCGGCACCGGACCTTGTCCTTTGATTCTAGAATTTTACTTTGTATATTATTATTGTCCCGGTAGTCGTGTTCAGTCTTCTTTAGATGCTCGTGACTTGTGACACCCCGATTTGGGCTGCATTTGGGTTTTTGCTTTCGCTAATTATTAATAATAAGTCATATTCATACTGCTTATTTATGTTTAATTATTATTAAAAAGCTGTTTAAGAATGGTTGGTTGGCCTTCTCTTCACGAGAGGTGCCATCACGACCGGAGTGGGAATCGGGTCATGACAAGCTGGTATCAGAGCCTAGGTTACTAGGTCTCACGAGTCATGAGCAGGTTTAGTAGAGTCTCGCGGATCGGTACGGAGACGTCTGTATTTATCCTCGAGAGGCTGCAGAACCTTTAGGAAACTTCGCTTTCTTGTAATTCTTATCGTGCATACTTGATTCAGCTTGAGATATAACTCTTGAAATTTCTTCCACACATCTGTATGTGCACGTGAGCGCTCAGTATTGTATGTGCCTTGATGGCTTGTAATTCCCCAATCGAGGGGTGAGATGTGATCCCATGAGTTTGATGTTGGGCCAGTCTGGAGGACTTGAGGTCGGATCTTGCCTATGGCTTGAGCACTGAGGTGCTGATCGTGTGAGCAAGTGTTTTGAACTTATATGTTCAGTATTGTCCTTATTAGCTGGAATGGCGGTTGGATATCCATGTGATGAGTATGTTAGTGCTGCGAGATATATCTATGTGACTTGAGAGTGACGAAGAAGTCTGCTGGGTAGTAGGTGCACTGTTAAGTGTTTGATTCCTATGGTGATTCGATGTGTAGCCCGAGTTATGGGCGCGCGAAGAATGTTCTCGTATCTCGTAGTTGGAAAGTAAAGTGCAATACGTGTGGCGGTATGAGTTCAGACTTAGGAAGACTAAATTGACTGTGTTATGTGTATGATGGTGGAAGGTGTGCTGAAATACTGAATTGAGGCGAAACAGGTGGGTTATCTCCTGCGGAGTGTTCTTAAGTGGTACGATTCTTATGTATATTGTTAGAAGATCTCATGTGTAATTGAAGAGTACGTGTTGTAATTTGAAAAATTTGGGTCGCTTAAGAGAGTGGACTCAGCTGATGTGGGGATGAATGCGAGATTTGCAGAGGATTACAGTACTAGATGATCTGTGTTTTTACAAACTTGTAAATGATTTGAGTTTAATCTCACTATGGTATTGTGGCACCATTAGAGTAAAAGTATTATGGGCTATTGAGTATGTCCTGATATATGGCTTCAGGCCAAGTTGGGGAGGTTGCTATTGATTAGCTGATTGCACGGTTAGGAGCTATGTTGGTTCCGTTTCGAGGTAGGCTGGCAGATCAGTTCTGGTTGCAGAAAATGAGCCGAGGATGGAACGAGTGAAGCAAAATTTTGATGAAGGTTACATGGTGCTTCGTAGGTGTGAGAAAATACTAGGATGTCTTGAGCTGTTGTTGATAAAAAATGCTCAGTGTATAGAGAAGGAAGATGGTTGTTTGTATTGGTATGGGATCATGTTCTGCAGTGTCAGAGTACTAATAAGGCACGAGTGGTTTTGTTCGTTAAGTCAGGTAATTTGTAGTTGGGGTAGGGGTGAATGACTCTCAAGAATGGTTTTATTGTGTTCAAGATTTGGTATGTAATAATCAGGTGTCTTAAGGTTGTGTATGTGGCTAGGGACTGTGTTTTCATTAGAAAAGATCAAGACTTGTGGTATTTTATGTTAAGTATGGGATTCTATGTATTAGTATCTGAAAAGTAATGGTATCGAATTTCAGATTCGTAGGAATTCTTCAGGGTAAAGTACTCTGGAATGTGGTAATTCTTGGAATGGTTGAGAGAGTATTCAGTGGCTTATGGGTTCGAACAATGTGGTCTTATGTGCAAGTCTCATGTGGTAAGCCTGGATTGAGGCATTGTGATGCTACAGCGAGGGAGAAATATCAAGTGGATGATGAACAAAAAGAGAAATTTGATAGATGGAATAGCTTGATAGTAGACCGAATCGGTATGGTAAGGATATGATTAATTCTTCGTATGTATTCGAGGTAATGAGCTTTTACTGGTATTGTGCAGCAAGGCTCTCGAGTTTTGACAACTTGCTTAGCTTGGTTCGGGTAGAAGGATTTAGTCCTGCAGTTTAGCTTGTGCAATGGAAAAATGGAGACGGAGTTCTCATGTTATCCTAGTGTGGTATGGTATATGCGATATATTATGGAAAATTGGAATTTATGTGTGTGAGGTTACGGTTCAGTTCTGAATGGAGAGTCATTAGAATCTTAAGCAGCACGAGCAGTTTTAGGTGATTGGAGGATCGAGCTTCAGATGATTAGGGTGAATGATCCTCATATGACTAAGGAAATGGTGTTGCTAATCATAGTGATTTGACGAGGGTATATGTTTCAGAAAAAGGGCAATGTGATTAAGTTGATTGGCACTTAGGTAGTGTTGCGGCATTTTCTTGATAAACCGACTGTTGATATCTGAATTTGTTTGGTGGCACATGGGAATTTTAGAATATCTTTCGTGGAATGATTGGGCACTCGGCGTGTAATATGTATTTATACTGCAGAATTTGGGATCAGGTATAGTAATTCGTGTGCTATGTGGAGCTCGAGACTGGGAGTTCTCATGTTCAGGCTATGTAGTGGTTATGGATAGTATGTATTGGTACCATTAGCGACTATTGGGGGTTTGGAAGCTCGAGTGGATATTTCTTTGCTTGGTATATTAGATTCTGGATATGATATTGGGGTGTAGACTGGTTGTCTCAGCGTTGGGTTATTCTAGACTACTATGCTATGCGTTATATCGGAAAATGCCACAGGTTGCGTGGCGAGGTGCATCGGATTATGTTCTAGTAAAGTGGTTTGTATTCTAAAGACCAGCGAACGACTGGGGAGGATTGCTTTCCTTAATTGGGCCTTTGTGGCGGATGTCAGTGTAGAGGTTTCTACCATTGATTCAGTTCCAGCGTTGAGGGACTTTTCGGATGCGTTCCTTGTGGCCGGGCATGTCACCAGGCGAGATTGTGGATTTCGGTATTGATTTGGTGTCGGGCACCGTATTGTACAGCTCCGACATGAGTTATAGTAATGGAAGGAGCAGCTTCAGGATTCTTGGTAATGAGTTGTTGGTAAGCTGATTGGATACGTGTTTAGCTTGAGTTGGCTTGGTTGGCCCGAATTGTATTGATGAAGGATAGGTTGATTTGATCATTATTGAACTTGCTAGTGATCTGGAGAGATCTATGAGTTGCTTTTCTGTGCTGTGAGGCGTTATGATTTTCGGACTATGGGCACGTATAGTGCGGACTATCGAGATTCATTGTGTTTGAGTTTTGTAGCTTACAACATTATATGTAGATATCATTATGCACTTAGTATGCTTACGACCGATACTCGGTATTTTGTCATAATGAGCAAATTTGGCTCGATGTGCATCTCCCTATGTGAGATATTTGTGTGGATCGGGTGGCACGCTGCCACGGGTATGTTATCTGGATCGGGTTGCATGCCGAAATAGTGTGATGTTGAGAATAGTTTTCCATATGTTACTTGGTATGTCTTGCTTCCTGGTTTCTGAGGAAAGTCCGTATTGGTTGTTGCTCGGCGAATGGCGCATCGGTTGTGTCATTTCAGGATCGTGTGGTGTATATTACTTGCTTTGCCATGGGTATAATGATTTGTTTGGGTTCCAGATATCAATCGTGCGTGGTTGTCAATTTCGAGTATGGCGACTTGAGGTGCTTTCTGTGTAATAGTGTTTGGATAAGATCGTGCATTATAGCGAGACTACATGGAGATTAGACCCTTCGGGGTAGATTCAGGTATTCTATTTCTATGATGTGGGACGGGGTCCCAGCCTTGGGTTGTGATGGTACCGAGGAGTTTGAGTTACAACTCTTTTGTTTGAGCTATTTGTCATGATTTGAGTATGTTCAGACCGCCCACCATTGGTGCGTGGATTATGCAAGTTGTGGCTTAGGCCTGTGATGAGGTGTCATATCACCAGAGTGGTGCGTTGAATTCGAGGTGATCGTTGGAGTCATTAATGAATGCGAACAGATGTGATTTCATCTGATTAAAGGGTTTATATCGAGGTTTGGCCCGAAAATCTGTTGTGGCATTAGTCAACAAGGAAGTGACGTTATGTATGGGTGACCTGAGGAATGGTTATGGTTTATCGCGTGTTTTATTTATCTTTGGCAGTATATGAAAGTGTTGGAATAAGACTTTATCTAATAAGAGGTTCCTATCGGTAATTGAGTATTGTGGGCAGCTGCTGTGAATAGTGACTATCGTTTCGGGGGTTGGATTGTGTGATATATTGTATAATTTCACCTGAGGTTGAAGGTGTGGGTTATTACAGCTGGTTCGAGTTTATTCTGGGTATGATTTCGGAAAGTGCAATGTGGTTTTACGGTTTATGGTCTAGATGGGCTGTGAAATTTCAGCTGTGTTGCATTATTGGACCTATGTAAGATAGGGTGACGAGGGATCACCCCGGGTATATGCTTGGTAAGGTCATTCAGCTATTGGTTGGCTTCTAGGACAACTCTGGGTACGCTCTAGGACGAGCGTTTGTTTAAGTTGGGGAGGATGTGACGACCCGACCCGTCGTCTTATGTGTTGTCGCTCCGTTTCCCCTATTTTATGCTTCTTCATGTTTCGTTATCGGTATGTGGTGTGTTAGAGTTGATTTGGATTGGTTTTGATAAGAAATGAGACACTTAGTCTCTTTAAGGAAAAGCTTAAGTTGGAAAAGTCAATCGAATGTTGACTATTGAGTTATGGGCTTGGATGTGAGTTCCACTGATTCGGTTAGCTTCGGGGGTTGATTTGTGACTTAGGAGTGCGATCGGAATTGGATTTGGAGGTCCGGTGTAGAATTAGGCTTGAATTGGCGAAGTTTGCATTTTGGCGAATTCTGGTTAATAGGTGAGATTTTGATCTGAGGGTCAGAATGGAATTTTGAGAGTTGCTGTAGCTCCGTTAGGTGATTTTGGATATGTGTGCAAAATTTTAGGTCATTCGGACATCGTTTGGGGGGTTTTTGATCGAATGTGAGTTTCGGAAGAATTTGATAAACTTAAGCTTGAATCCGTGGTGAATTGATGATTTTTGTGTTGTTTGGCGTATTTTGATAATTGGAACAAGTTTGAATAATATTATGGGGTGTATTGGTATTTTTGGTTGAAGTCCCGAGGGCCTCGAGGTGATTTCGGATGGCTAACGGGAAGAAATTTGGAGTTTGGAGACTGCTGAAGGGTTATGGTATCTGGTGTTTTCGTTTCTGCGGAAATGGACCGCAGAAGCGGTTCCACAGAAGCGAAAGGGGAGTCACAGAAGCGAAACATGGAGTTTGGGCAGCTTCCACAGAAGCGGACGCTTGGACCGCATAAGCGGTCTCGCTTTTGCGAAAAATGGACCGCAGAAGCGGTCCTAGGCAAAATGAGGGAAACAGCAGAAGCGGAAGTCGCAGAAGCGACATTTTGATCGCAGAAGCGGAAATAGGCCTGGGCAGAGAGGTTAAGTTCTGGAAATGGGACTTTGTTCCCATTTCCCATTTGTAACGATTTGGCGCTCGGATAAGGCAATTTTTGGGCAGATTTTCATAGAGAACAACGGGGTAAGTGTTCTTAACTAAATTTTGGTTATATTACTCGAATTTATTGAAAGTTTTGTTGATAATCCGTGAATTTAAGGGAGAAAATCTTAAAAACCCTCTTGGACATTTTTGAGGATTTGAAGGTTAAAACGATATGGGAGATAGTTAAATTTTGTATGGTTAGACTCGTGGCGAGATAAGGAATCCGTTGACGTTAATTTTTATAATTTTTCGAGATGTGGGCCTGGGGCTCGGGTTTTGCAAATTTCGTGATTTTTGATATTTTTTGAGTCTTTTCGATTGGGTTATATTCCCTTAGCCTATTGTGATGTATTCGTTGTGGTTTTGGCCAGATTCGACGCACGAGGGAGTCAATACGAAAGGAAAGGGCATCGCGGAGTAGTATTTGGCCGGCTAGAGGTGAGTAATAGATGTAAATGCTGCTCTGAGGGTTTGAAACCCCGGACTTTCACATCGTAACGCTATATTGAGGCGTGACACTCATTCTACATCGAGTGCGGGGTCGTTTACTATTGGGTATTGTGACTTGGTCTATCCCGGGTGACATTTATACTATACTGGTGATTGATACACATACTTTATTGATGTTATTTTGGCTTGTTTCCATGTTTGGGGCCTTGTGCCAACTTGTAGAATCCTTCAGGGATCGATATTACTGTTTTAGCATATTTTTGCATATCATTTGAACTCAGTCCAAGGTTTTAACTACTGTTTTGCAAACTCAGCCATATTTCTAAGTTTTGAAAACTCAAATGATACTTTAAATGTTATTTCGGGCTGAGAACTACTGTTTTATAAATGCCCAAGGGGCTTATGATGTTTTTTGGATTGATCATGGGTGGCTCGGGCTGCAGTGACTTAAAATAGTGATAACAATGGCACTGTGTGATGTGACTTGAAACATTATGGGTGGCTCGAGCTGCTCGCCGCAGCAGGAACTTGAAACAATGGTGACAATGGCACTATATGATGTAAATGGGTCAGGTAACAATGACTGACCAGGATTTGATTGATGCCACGAGATGGCTTGATATTGCGCTTAGGCTGTAGGAGCCCCTCCGGAGTCTGTACACACCCCCAGTGAGCGCCGTCGACGATAAATGATTATGGGTGGCTCCGGCTGCGCGCTGTAGTGGGTACTGGAATGTACCATCATATGCATTGCATTGCATTGCATTCATGCATTTGTATCTTTAATTGTTGTTCAGTTCCATGCATTGCTGTATATTTGGATTATAGCTTACTTTGTGTATTTACTGTGTTTTCTTACCTTTGGACTGTATTTATTTTTATTACTCACCGGGTCGGAGTACTCACTTTACTCCCTGCACCTTGTGTGCAGTTGCAGGTATTGTTCACCCGGTAGCAGGTTATTAGCTGATTGAAGGTATACTATTATAGCTGAGCAAGGTGACCGCCGGCATTCGCGGCACCGGACCTTGTCCTTTGATTCTAGAATTTTACTTTGTATATTATTATTGGCCCGGTAGTTGTGTTCAGTCTTCTTTAGATGCTCGTGACTTGTGACACCCCGATTTGGGCTGCGTTTGGGTTTTTGCTTCCGCTAATTATTAATAATAAATCATATTCAGACTGCTTATTTATGTTTAATTATTATTGAAAATGTTGTTTAAGAATGGTTAGCTGGCCTTGTCTTCACGAGAGGCGTCATCACGACCAGAGTGGGAATCGAGTCGTGACACCTTTGCTCAAAGTAAACACAGGAAATCTAATCTAACAATTAAAACTAAGAAGAAAGAGAAGAAATAAGAAGTTATACTAGTGGGGAGCAATTAAAATAACAAAAATTAAACTATGAATGAAATGAGCAAGAATTGTTACCAGGGATGAATGAATTTTAACGTTGTGAGCAAGTAGTGTTGATGAACAGTGAAAATTAGAGCTCAGGTGTAAATTTTGCGAAAAGGTTAAAATGAGACCCAAGGCCTCTATTTATAGAAAACACTGTGGGACCCATCACTTATCCACCAGCGCGGCCGCGCAGAAATGGCCGCGGACCGCGCTGGATTTCCAGCTTTCTCAATTGACTGATCAGCCCACGCGGACCGCGCTATTTTGTCGTGCGGCCACGTGGGAAACTTCAGAGAGCATGTATTTTGGGCTTCTCCTGCGCGGACCGCACAAAAATGTCACGCGGACCGCGCAGCTGACTTCAGAGACCCAGCTCTCATTTCACCATCCTACGCGAACCGCACTATTTTGGTGCGCGACCGCGTAGGGAAACTTCAGAGACCTGAAAACTATCTACTTTTGTCCTGCACTGGTTCAACATTATCCCTGCAACATCTCACAAACCATGAGATCAAAAATCCTAATCTACAACAAAAAAATAAAAAGTAAGAAAAAGACATGGGTTGCCTCCTAAGGAGCGCCTGATTTAACGTCGCGACACGACGCATGTTACCATCATATCACTTCAAGTGAATAAGTGCCACCACGTAGCTGTCATCAATCTTCCCCAAATAGTGCTTGACACGATGCCCATTTACCCTGAACACTTCACCATTCTTGTTTTTAAGATCAAGAGCACCGAAGGGAGTTACAAAGACCACTTCAAAGGGTCCACTCCATTTGGATTTGAGCTTCCCCGGAAATAAACTTAGCCGAGAATTGAAAAGAAGAACCATGTCGCCCACCTTGAATTCTTTTACCCAAGCATACTTATCATGGAGGTACTTCATCTTGTCCTTATACAAGGACGAGCTGGAGTAAGCATGGAATCTAAACTCATTAAGTTCATTCAATTGCTCCACTCGGAAGTTGACCGCAACATCCCATTCCAAGTTCAATTTTTTCAATGCCCATATAGCATTATGTTCTAGTTCCACCGGGAGATGACAAGCCTTAACAAACACCAATCGATATGGAGACATACTAATCGGAGTCTTATAAGCCGTCCGATAAGCCCAAAGAGTGTCATCCAACTTCTTTGACCAATCAGTCCTATTTGCATTCACTGTTTTGGACAAAATACTCTTAATTTCCCGGTTTGAAACCTCCACTTGGTCGCTTTCTTAAGGATGGTAGGGGATAGTCACCTTGTGGTTAACTCCATATTTAGCGAGCAAAGAGTCAAAGGCCTTGTTGCAAAAATGGGACCCCCCATCACTAATGATAGCACGAGGGGTTCCAAACCTAGTGAAGATGTTCTTTTTCAAAAATGCCACGACACTCCGGGTTTCATTGTTGGGAAGAGCCACGGCTTCAACCCACTTTGAGACATAATCCTCCGCCACGAGAATATACGTGTTCCCACAAGAGCTTATAAACGGGCCCATGAAATCAATGCCCCACACATAAAAAATATCTACCTCTAGAATGGTGTTGAGAGGCATCTCATCCCTTTTTGAAATCCCGACAGCTCTTTGGCATGCATCACACTTTTTCACCACATCGCTTGAATCTTGAAACAAAGTTGGCCAATAGAAGCCACAACTTAAAACCTTTGACGCCGTCCTCACTCCCCCATGATGACCACCATAAGGAGAAGAGTGGCAAGCCTCCAATATGTTCAATTGTTCTTTTTCCGGGACACATCAACGAATCACACCATCGGTACAAATTTTAAACAAGTAGGACTCATCCCAATAGTAATCCAAACTATCCCGCTTAAGCTTCTTCCTTTGGTTAGAAGAAAGCTCATACGGGATTATACCGGTCACAAGATAATTGGCCACATCGGCAAACCACGACATATCTTGCATTAACACCGCAAGGAGTTGTTCATCCGGGAAAGCATCATTTATCTCAACACCATTGCTCGGTCTACCTTCTTCCTCTAGCCGGGACAAATGATCCGCGACTTGATTTTCACTTCCTTTTCTATCCACAATATCTAGATCAAATTCTTGCAAGAGTAGTACCCATCTCATCAACCTCGCCTTCGAATCTTTCTTTTTCATCAAATACCTAAGGGCAGCATGATCGGTATGGATAATCACCTTGGCCGCCATAAGGTATGGTCAGAACTTTTCCATGGCGAACACAATAGCTAGCAACTCCTTCTCGGTGACTGTGTAGTTCTTTTGAGCCTCATTCATCGTCTTTCTTGTGTAGTACACCGGATGGAACATTTTGTTGATTCTTTGGCCAAGCACCGCCCCAACCTCTACATCACTCGCGTCACACATAAGCTCAAAAGGCAATTCCCAGTTGGGTGCGGTGATGATGGGCATTGCGGTCAATTTATGTTTCAACAATTCAAAGGACTCCATAGACCTCTCATCAAAGACGAACTTCACATCTTTTTCCAACAGTTTACAAAGAGGGTTTATAACTCTTGAAAAATCTTTAATGAATCGCCAGTAAAACCCGGCGTGGCCCAAAAAACTCCTCACCCCTTTGACAGAAGTAGGGGGAGGGAGCCTTGAGATGACCTCTATTTTTGCCTTATCGACTTCAATACCATGCTTTGAGATTTTGTGCCCCAAGATAACTCCCTCTTGCACCATGAAGTGACATTTCTCCCAATTTTGTACAAGATTTGTTTCCTCACATCTTTTCAATACCTTGTCCAAGTTCACTAGGCATTCTTCAAATGAGTCCCCTACTACACTAAAATCATCCATGAAGACCTCTAGGATATCCTCCACCATGTCGGTGAAGATTGCCATCATACATCTTTGGAAGGTCAATGGAGCATTATAAAGTCCAAATGGCATTCTTGAGAAAGCGAATGTGCCATACGGACATGTAAAGGTTGTCTTTTCCTGATCCTCCGGGGCAATGAGAATTTGATTGTACCCCGAGTAGCCATCAAGGAAGCAATACTAAGCCCGGCCTGCTAAACGATCAAGCATTTGGTCCAAGAATGGTAGAGGGAAATGATATTTTCTAGTGACCTTGTTGAGCTTTCTATAATCCATGCAAACCCTCAAACCCGTGACCATACGGGTAGGAATAAATTCATTGTTGGCATTTGTGAAGACCGTCAAACCCCCCTTCTTTGGAACACATTGGACCGGGGAGGTCCATGAACTATCCAATATTAGGTAGACTACACCGGCATCCAACCACTTGATAACCTCTTTCTTGACTACCTCGTGCATAGCTTCATTTAGTCTTCGTTGGTGTTCAAGAGACGACCTTGCATCCTCCTCCAAAATGATCTTATGCATGCAAAAAATGGGGCTTATACCCCGAATATCCGCCAACGTCCATCCAATCGCCCGCTTGCGATTTTGGAGAACTACCAAAATGGCGTCAACCTGCAAGTTAGTTAATCAAGACGAAAGAATAACAAGCAAAGTGAAATTAGGACCCAAGTACTCATACCTAAGGTGAGGAGGAAGTGGTTTCAACTCCAACACCGGTGGCTCCTCAATAGACGGCTTTGTTGGGGGAGTTTTACGATTCTCAAGGTCAAATGATAACTTCCTAGGCTCATAAGAGTATGAGCCCATACCATGCAAAGCATTTACATATTCAATTCTCCCGGCATCATCATTAGCCTCCATGTTCAAAAGCACCGCTTCAAGTGGGTCTTCAACATTGATCATTGCGCTTGTGTCATCCACTATCACCGCCGTGACAATGTCTACAAACGAGCAAACCTCGGTACTATTTGGTTGCCTCATAGACTTGCACACATGGAACACCAACTTTTCATCACCAACCCGAAAGTTCAACTCTCCCTCCTCGACATCAACCAAAGCCTTCCTCGTTTCTAGGAAAGGTCTTCCAAGGATAATTGGGACTTTAAAGTCCACCTCACAATCTAGTATCACGAAGTTGGCCGGCAAGATGAACTTATCAATACAAACAAGGACATCATCGATGATACCCAAAGGCCATTTCATTGACCTATCCGCCCTTTGGAGCCTCATTGAAGTCGGGCGAGGTTGCCCGATTCCCAAAGTTTTGAAAACCAAATACAGCATTAAGTTGATACTCGCCCCCAAGTCACAAAGGGCTTTTGCAAAGTTGGCGCTTCCAATAGTGCCCGGGATAGTGAATGCACCGGGGTCCTCAAGTTTAGGAGCCATGGAGTGTACAATTGCGCTCACTTGATGGGTCATCTTGATTATCTCACACTCCATTAATCTCTTCTTTGTAACCAAATCCTTCATGAATTTCGCATACCCCGACATTTGCTCGAGTGCCTCCACCAAAGGCACATTGATAGTCAAACTCTTCATCATCTCAATGAATTTCTTAAATTGGTTATCACCTTTTTTCTTGGCCAAACTTGAGGGTAGGGCGGAGGAGGCCTAGGCAAGGGTGCCTTGGCTTTTGGCGCCTCCGGTTCAGGCATATCTATCACATGTTCCCTAGACGGGTTCACATTCTCTTGTGTCTCCTTCTCAACCTCATGAATGTCAATTTGCACTTCATTTCTTGCACTTGGTTCCACTACATCATCAACCCCCATAGGCATATCATCAGTATGCAACTCATCTTCATCCACCATGACTTGATTCTCTCTTGAGGCATGCACATCACTGCCTCGTCCACTTCGCGTGGTCATCGCCACTACATGGTTGTTATGCCCACCCTTAGGGTTTTCTACCGTGTCACTTGGTAGAGCACCTTTTGGGCGAGTATTTAGGGATCGTGAAATTTGACCAAGTTGCACCTCCAAGTTACGGATGGAAGTGTTGTGTGAAGCCAATTGCGCATCAGAGTCTTGATTCTTCTTCATCATTTGTTCAAACATAACCTCAATTCTCCCAAATTCATTTCCCAAAGAACTAGACCCTTGAGATTGAAACAGTGCGGTTGTTCGGTTGTTGAAACATCGGAGGCCTTTGAAAGCCTTGCCCCCATTTACCTTGACCACCATTGTTGTTCCACCCCCCTTGACCATTGTTATTATTCCAATTGTTGTTGTTGTTTCCATTCCAATTTCCACCATTGTTACCTTGATTCCCCCAATTGTTGTTTTGGTTATTCCCATTCCAATTTCCGCCGCCTTTTTGTTGATTATTATTATTCCAATTTCCACCTCCTTGTTGATTAGTCCAATTCCCTTGAGATCGCCATTGTTGATTGCCTTGATTTCCTCTATTTCCTTGGTAGTTGTTAACATTTTGACAATCCTCAATTTGCTCATTATAGCACTCGTTTGAATAACCACTACCATAATCATAGTTGTCACAATTTCCTTGAGGTTGTTGCCCTCTTTGCCTTCTTTTCATCATATTCACTCCTTCCATGGCATTGACTTGGCACGGGTTTTGAACTTGTTGCAATTGCACCTTCTCCAATTGGTTCATTATTGTTGTAAGTTTGCCAATGGCTTGGCCATGGTCATGCAACCCCTTATGCAAATGTATGACATTAGGATCACCTTGAGGAACGTTTGCCTAGCTTTTCCATGCCGAAGAAGTATCGGCCATTTCACCTTGAGGAGCTTCATAAAATTTCCACCCGCCAATTGGTTCACAATATATTGGTTTGTTGTTTTGATGCCCCTATAGAACGTTTGTTGAATCATCACATCATTCATATCATTATTTGGACATTCTTTGACCATAGTTCTAAATCTCTCCCATATTTCATGCAGAGGTTCCGTTGGCTCTTGTTTGAAAGCCAAAATCTCATCACGGAGCGCCGCCATGTGACTTAGAGAAAAGAACTTGGCAATGAACTTGTCCTCCAATTCATCCCACATTGTGATTGAATTATTTGGAAGCCTTTCTAACCAATCCAATGCCTTTCCATGAAGAGAGAATGGGAAAAGCCTCAATCTCAAAGCATCCTCGGGCACATTGGTTTGTTTACTCCCCCAGCAAATATCTACGAACCCCTTCAAGTGCTTGTATGCATTTTGGTCGGAGGCGCCCGTGAAATACCCTCTTTGCTCGAGAAGTGTCAACATAACATTGGTGATTTGAAAATTCCTCGCCCGGATTCGGGGAGGAACTATGGCACTTGCATAACCCTGGTTTGGAAGGACCCTTGGAGCTACTCTTGGTGGAGGTGGAGGAGGGTCTGGGATTGGATTATTTGGATTTGCATTAGCATTTCTACCTCTCCGTGGTATTTGTGATACCTGGAGATCATCTTGCTCAATAGCATCAACCTCCTCCCCCGCGATCACATTGTCAAGAGGGACATTTCCATTTAGAGCCATGTGTACCTGATGGATCGACACAGATAATGTTAGTAAAAAGAAGGAAAGAGAAGCAAAGCAAAAAACTAGCTACGCAAATAGTCAACACCGCAAGCTCCCCAACAACGATGCCAAAAAGTGATTGCGGCGAACTCAACCTTAGGAAGAGTGGGCGCTAAGACTTTTACCCAATAGTGGTATCGGGGTCAATTTCCACAGGGAGCTAGAAAGGGAGTTGAGTAATTGCTTAGTCTAGAGATGCGTTTTGGCTCCTAATTGTACTTCTACCATTTTTGGGTTTTTATAATTATCAACTACAATTTAACAACTACTAGTTAAAACTAAGTTATGCTAAAATATTGATTCTAGGTTGTATGCAAGATAG
>MU746760.1:52122-73882 GCA_026770625.1 Nicotiana glauca
TAGCTAGACATAATAGGAACAGAAATTGAAGAAATAGCAGATAAAATCAACATATTAATTAACTACAAAGTTAATCTACAAGAATCTTTGATAAAACAAGATGAAATTGCCCAAAATAGGCTAAAACTTGAGTCTCACGACCGCAGCAGCTATATCTGATACAATTCTCTCCTTAAAAACAGTAAAATGTTCTATTTATACTACACAGAAAAAATGGACAAAAATACCCCTACGGGTCTGGCGCAGACCGCGCAAAAATGCCGCGCGGCCGCATAGGGATCTTTGGTCTTCATATCTTGCTTCTGAAACTGGGGACACAAAACGCGCACAAAGGTCATGCGGCCGCGTTGGCTGAGAGGCGCGGACTGCGTGGAAATGGGGTGCGGCCGCGTGGAAAACTTGACAAAACTCGACTCTCTGAACTTCATTCACGCGGACCGCACTATTTTAGTGTGCGGGCGCGTGGGCTTTTGCATTGAATTACTGAGTCTCTGAATTCCTCTTGGCGCGGACCGCGTAGAAAGGAGCGCGGACCGCACAGGTTAGCATGGAAATTACACCTTCTCTGAACTTCTTTTGCGCGGCCGCGTGGTAAATTAGTGCGGACCGCGCAGGTCAACATGGACTTAGGCACAGTCTTTGAACTCTTCTGCACGGCTGCGTGGCACATCAGTGCGGACCGCGCAGGGATATTGTTCCCCACTTCACTAGTCTTTTGATACTTGGCAGATTTCGCTCCTTTTTTAGCCGATCTTTGACATTTGTCATCTTGTCGCTCAAACCTGCAATCAAGTGCAACTTGTAAGCCTTTTGGGACTAATTTATGGCAATTCACGCACAAAGCCTAGGCAAGAATGGGTATAAAACATGTAAAAATCACAATTATCAGGGGCTCCTACAGCCCAAGCGCAATATCGATATCACACCGTTGCGGCGCGCAGCCCGATCCATCCTCAGTCCAGAAATGCACATATAACACTGCTGCGGTGCGCATCCCGATCCATGCTCAATCTAAAAATGCACATAAGCCCCTAGGGCAATATTCAAATAACAGTTCTTAGTTCAAAACGTCAGTAAGATATCATTTAAGTTTTCAACTCATGAAAAATGGCCGAATTTACAAAACAACATTAAAACCCTAGACCGAGATCAAATAGTATGCTAAAATAATGCGAAAAACAGTGATATCAATCCCTAAAGGATTCACATAGTTGGCACGAAGCCCAAACATGGCAATCAGTCCAAATTATGATGATAACAAGTAGTTTCAGCCAAATACGTAGTAATTTCATCAATCGGGACGGACCAAGTCACAATCCCCAACGGTGCTCTACCCCACGCTCGCTATCCGGTGTGCAAGTCACCTCGATACAGCACTATGATGTGCAAATACGGGATTTCAAACCCTCAAGATATCATTTACAAGTATTACTCACCTCGTACCGGCAAAATCTCTAGCTCGCGATGCCTTTGCCCCTCAAATCGGCCTCCACGCGCGTCGAATCTAACCAAAAACAGAGCGAATACATTACCATATGCCAAGGGAACAATACCCAATCGAAAACAACCAAGAAATAGCACAAATCTCAAAACTAGCAAAACCCGAGCCTCTGGCCCGCTTCTCAAAAAATTAAAAAACTCATATTACCGGATTCCTCATCTCGCCACGAGTCCGTACATATCAAATTTACCAAAATCAGAGTTCAAATGCCCTTTCAAATCCCAAATTTTCATTTCAAAAACCAAGCCTAGTTCTTCAAATTTTCACCCAATTTTCCAAGAATTAAAGGTTGATTCTTCAATAAAATAGCGTTTCTAGGTCATGAGACTTACCTCCAATCAATTCCCGACAAAAATCCTCTTCAATTTCTACCAAAAGGCTCTTAAGGTGGTCAATAATGGAGGAAATTATGAATGGGGTCGCGGATGAAATAATATAAAAAGCCCTCTGGACGCCCAGATTTTACCTTACGCGAACGCGACCAACCAAATGCGAACGCGATGCTTCAATCACTCACCTTACGCGAACTCGACCTAGGTGTCGCGAACGCGAAGAACAAACTACTAGGGCCCCAGGTCCCTTATACGCGAGCGCGAAGAAGCCCTCGCGAAAGCTATGATCTGCAAAACTCCCTATCGCGAACGCGTCCTATGGCTACAAACGCGAAGGTCTGCAACAGCTGGGCAAAAATCTGCAATTTCTTCCAAGTTCAAAACTTCCGTTAAGCCATCCGAAATTACCCCAAGGCCCGCGGGATCTCAACCAAAAGCATCAAAATATCCCAAAACATCATACAAGCCTGTTCCAACCATCAACACACGTCAAACAACACTAAAACCATCAATTCACATCGGATTCAAGCTTAAGTTTCTTCAAAACTTCCGAAATGCACTATCGATCAAAAACCCGACCAAACGATATCCGAATGACCTGAACATTTGCACACATACCCAAAATCACCTAACGAAGCTACTGCAACTCTCGGAACTCCATTCCGACCCTCGGATCAAAATCTCAACTATCAACTGGATTTCGCCAAAATACTAACTTCGCCAATTCAAGCCTAATTCTACACCGGACCTCCAAATTCAATTCCGATCATGCTCCTAAGTCACAAATCACCCCTCGAAGCTAACCATATCACCGGAAATCATATTCGAGCCCTATAACTCATAAGTCAGCGTCCGGTTGACTTTTCCAACTTAAGCCTTCCTTAAAGAGACTAAGTGCCTCATTTCTTATCAAAACCATTCCAAATCAACTCTCACACACCACATACCGAAAATGAAATATGAAGAAGCAATAAACGGGGAAAACAGAGCAACAACACATGAGATGACGGGTCGGGTCATCCCATCCTCCCCAACTTAAACAAACGCTCATCCTCGAGCGTACCCAGAGTTGTACTAGAAGCAACCTAATAGCTGAAAGCCCTTACTAAGCATTACCCGGGGTGATCCCTCGTCACCCTATCTCACATAGGTCCGATAACACAATATAGCTGAAAATTCATAGTCTATCTAAAACATAAACCTTAGGGCCGCATTGCACTTTCCGAAATCGTACACCAGATCAGAACTTCAGATCTATACTCAGAATAAGCCCGAACCAGCTGTAACAACCCATACCTGTAACCTCAGGTGAAATCACATGATATACCACATAATCCAAAAACTCAAACGGTAGCCTCTATTCACAGCAGTTGTCCACAACAACCCAATACCGCTAGAAAACCTCTTATTAGCTAAAATCTTATTCAACCACTTTCATATACTTCCAACGATAAATAAAACACGCGATAGACCGTAACCATTTTTCAGATCAACCATTCATGAGGCCACTTCCCATAAGACTAATACCATGACAGCCAAACTTCGATATTATCCTTCTGACAAGCTAACATCAAATCTGCTCGTATTCATTAATGACTCCAACGATCACCTCGAATCCAACACACCACTCTAGTGATATGACACCTCAACACAGGCCTAAGCCACAACTTGCATAATACGCGTACCATTAAGAAACAATCTGAACATACTCAAATCATGACGAATGACTCAAACGGAAGAGTTGTACCTCAAGCTCATCAATACCATCACAACACGAAGCTGAGACCTATTGGTGTCTAAGACCTATTGTACCTCAAGCTCATCAATACCTCAAGTCACCATGTTCAAAATTGACAGCCACGCACATATTGGTGTCTGAAACCAAGCAATCCATCACACCCACGGTAAAGCAAGTAATATACACCATTCAATCCTGAAAGGACACAACCGATGTGCCATTCGCCGAGCAACACCCAATACGGACTTTCCTTAGAAACCAGGAAGCAAGGCATACAAAGTAACATATGGAAAACTATTCTCAACATCACACTGTTGCGGCGTGCAACCCGATCCAGATAACATACCCGTGGTAGTGTGCCACCTAATCCACACAAATATCTCACATAAGGAGATTCACATCGAGCCAAATTTGCTCATTATAACAAAATACCGAGTATTGGTCGTAAGCATAATGAGTGCATAATGATATCTACATATAGCTTTGTAAGCTACAAAACTCGAACACAACTAAGGTCCCCCACTCAACTTCCACTATGAATCTCGATAGCACCGCACAGTACGGGCCCACAATCCAAAAATCATAACGCCTCACAGCATAGAAAAAGCAACTCATAGATCTCCCCAGATCACTAGCAGGTTCAATAACGATCGAATCAACCTATCCTTCATCAATACAACTCCTGACTAACCAAACTAACTCAAGCTAAAATACTTGTCTAATTAGCTTACTAGCAAACTCATTACCAAGAAGCTTGAAGCTGCTCCTTCCACTACTATAACTCATGCCGGAGCCGTACGATACGGTGCCCGACACCAATTCAATACCGAAACCCACAATCTCGCCCGGTGACATGCCCGACCACAAGGAACGCATCCGAAAAAGTCCCTCAATACCGGAACTGAATCAATGGTAGAAGCCTCTGCTCTGACATTAGCCACGAAGGCCCAATTAAGAAGAGCAATCCTTCCCAGCCGTCCGCTGGTCTTTGGAACACAAACCATTCTACTAGAACATAGTCCGATGTACCTCGCCATGCAACCTCTGGCATTTCCGACATAACCCATGGCACAATAGTCTAGAATAACCCAACACTGAGACAACCAGTCTACACCCCAATATAATATCCAAAATCTAATATACCAAGCAAAGAAAGATCCACTCGGGCTTCCAAACCCCAATAGCCGCTAACGGTACCAATACATACGATCCTCAACCACTACATAACCTGAACATGAGAACTCCCAGTTTCCAACTCCATATAGCACACGAATCACTGTACCTGATCCCAAATTCTATAACATAAACACATATCACACTTCGAGTACCCAATCACTCCACGAAAGATATTCTAAAATTCCCTTGTGCCATCAAACAAACTCAGACATCAGCAGTCGATCTAGCAAAAAAGTCCCGCAATACTACCGAAGTATCATCAGTCTAATCACATTACCCTTTTTTCGAGACACATACCCTCGTCAAATCACTTTCAATTAGGAGTACCATTTCCTTGATTAACTGAGACTACCCGTTGCCTAAGAATTTTATGAACTTCTTTCCAGAACTGAACTGTAACTCACCTAGCCAAGACCTTCAGTCAATCCCATCTAGAAGAAAATAATCACACATCCCACGTTTCGCATGCCCGTAGAAAGATATATACATCTCCAAACCACGATAAACCCCAACAAGGACTCTCTCTCCTAATTCCATTCGCTCAAGCTAAACTGCCAGGACTGAATCCTTCTATCTAAACCAAGCTGAGCAAGCCGTCAAAACTCAAGAGAATTGCTGCCAAAATGCCTATCAAATCTCATTACCTCGAACACATACAAAGAATTAATTATACCCTTACCGTGCCGATTCGGTCTATTATCAAGCTATTCCATCTATCTAATTTCCTTTCTGATTCATCATTAACTTGATATTTCTCCTCGCTGTAGCATCACAATGCCTCAATCTAGACTTACCACACGAGACTCAAACATAAGACCATACTGTCTAAGACCTATAGGCCACCGAATACTCTTTCAACTATTCACAGAAATACCACCTTCCAGAATACTTCACTTTGAAGAACTTCCTGCGAACCTGAATTCATTTCCATTACTTTCCAGATGCCGATACATAGGATCCCATAATTAACATAAAAATACCACAAGCCTCGACATTCTCCGATGAATACACGGTCTCTGACCACATACACAACCCTGAGACACCTGATTGTTACATGTAGAACCTTGAACACATTAGAATTATTTTCGAGAATCATTCACTCTATTCAACTTGCATTTAGCCTGCTCAGCTAACAAAACCACCTGTGCCTCGTTGGCACTCTGACACCGCAGGATACGACCTCATCTCAATGCAAACAAGCATCTTCCTTCTCTATACACTAGGCATTCTTTACCAGCAACAACTCAAGACATCCTATTACTTTCGCACATCTACGAAGAATCGTATAACCCTTGTCAAAATTTTCCTTCACACGTGCCATCCTCAGCTCAATTTTTGCAACTAGAACTAATCCGCCAGCATACCTCGAAACGGAACCAACATAGCTCATACCCGTGCAATCAGCTAATCAATAACAACCTCCCCAACTTGGCCCAAAGCCATATATCAGGACACACTCAATAGCCCATAATAATTTTACTCTAATGATGCCACGATATCATGGTGATATTAAACTCAAATCATCTACTAGTTTGTGAAAACACCGATCATCTAGTACTGAAATCCTCTGCAAACCTCGCATTCATCCCCCACGTCAGCTGAGTCCTCTCTCTTAAGCGACCCAAAATTTCAAATTACAACACGTACCTTTCAATTACACATGGGATTTTCTAACGTACACATAAGGATCATACCGCTCAAGAACACTCTGCAGGAGATAAGCCACCTGCTCCGCCTCAATTTAGTACTTCAGCACACCTTTCTACCATTATATACGTTACGCAATCATTAAGTCTTCCTGAGTCTGAACTCATACCGCCACATGTAATGCACTTTACTTTCCAACTAGGAGACATGAAAAATATTCTTCACGTACCCATAACTCGGGGCTACACAATAGATCACAATAGGAAACGAATCACTTAACAGTTTATCTATTATCCAGCAGACTTCTTCATCACTACCAAGTCATATAGATACATCTCGCAGTACTAACATACTCATCACATGAATACCAAACCGCCATTCTAGCTAATAGGGACAATACAGAACATATAAGTTCAAAACACTTGCTCACACAATCAGCACCTTGGTGCTCAAGGCATAGGCAAAGATCTAGCCTCAAGTCCTCCAGACTGGCCCAACATACTCACGAAGATCACATCTCACCCCTTAATCGGGGAATCACAAGCCATCAAGGCACATCTGACACTGAGCGCTCACGTGCGCATACAGACATATGGAAGGAATTTTCAAGAGTTATATCTCAAGCTAAATCAAGTACGCACGATAAGAATTCCAAGAAAGTGAAGTTTCTTAAAGGTTTTGCAACCTCTCGAGGATAAATACAGGTGTCTCCATACCGATCCGTGAGACTCTACTAAACCTGCTCATGACTCGTGAGACCTAGCAACCTAGACTCTGATACCAACTTATCATGACCCGATTCTCACTCCAGTCGTGATGGCGCCTCTCGTGAAGACAAGGCCAGCCAACTAACCCAAATCATCTCTTTAATAATTATTAAATATAAATGAATAGATAAATATAGCTTAACAACAATAATAACCAGTATTTACAACCCAACACAACCCGATCGGGTTGTCACAACTCACAAGCATCTAAAGAAAACCTGGACACAACTACCGGGCCAATAATATACAAGAAATAAATTCCGAAATTCTAAAGACAATGTCCGGTGCCGCGAACGCTGGCAGTCACCTTGCTCAGCTTCATTAGTAATACCTTCAATCCGCTAATAACCAACTACCGGGTGAACAATACCTATAGCTGCACGCGAGGTGCAGGGAGTAAAGTGAGTACTCCAACTCAGTGAGTAATAAAAGTAAATAATAGCTGAGCAGCAAGAAAACACGTAAGGCACTCCATCATGCCGTATAGAACGGTGCAACCCCTTGAGAAAATAGTAAAACCGTGAAAATCCTTTAGAAATATTCGGTTCAGTTAAAAACCTTTTTTGAAAATATTTTTTTCCCAACAGTGAAGCAAATGAATGCAAAATCAGATAGTGCAAGTCCGTACATAAGTCAGCCCCTCAGGCACAACACTCCATTAACAAATAACACTGGGGTATCTGGTAACAGTGCAAGAAATAGCATGGATGCCAATGATATGAGAGTGCTGAATGTCATGCCACGTAGTACAAATAGGAACCAATGCATGAAGGCAATGCAATGCATATGACCGCTGCGGCGCACAAATGCGACGACACGACCCGTCGTCTCATGAGTTACCGCTTCGTTTTTTCCATTTTATGCTTCTTCATGTTTTGTTATCGGTATGTGGTATGTTAGAGTTGATTTGGATTGGTTTTGATAAGAAATGAGACACTTAGTCTCTTTAAGGAAGGCTTAAGTTGGAAAAGTCAACCGGACGTTGACTTAAGAGATATAGGGCTCGGATGTGATTTCTGGTGATTCGGTTAGCTTTGGGGGATGATTTGTGACTTAGGAGTGCAATCAGAATTGATTTTGGAGGTCCGGTGTAGAATTAGGCTTGAATTGGCGAAATTAGTATTTTGGCGAATTCCGGTTGATAGGTGAGATTTTGATCCGAGGGTCGGAATGGAATTCCGAGAGTTGCTGTAGCTTTGTTATGTCATTTTGGACTTGTCTGCAAAATTTCATGTCATTCGGACGTGGTTTGGTTGGATTTTTTATCAAAAATGGAATTTGGAAGTTCTAGAAATTGTTAATCTTGAATCCGATGAAAATTTGGTGTTTTAATGTAGTTTTGAGAATTCCGAAGGTTGGAACAAGTTTGAATAATGTTATGGGATATGTTGGCGTGTTTGGTTGAGGTCCCGAGGGCCTCGGGTGTGTTTTGGGGTGATTTCGGATTATTTTGGGTTGTTTTGCAATGGCTGAAGCTGGTATCTGGTATTGTTCTTCGCGTTCGCGAGGGTCCCCTCGCGTTCGCGAAGAAGGATTTGGCTTCTGGGGTTTTGTTCTTCGCGTTCGCGAAGAGAGCCTCGCATTCGCGAAGAAGAGGCAATTATGTTGCGCAGGTCTTACTTTGGAGGCTCTTATCTCTCAATATACAATGAATTTGGAGATGATTCAAAAACAAAAGTTGTAGCTCTTTGAATCTAGTTTTCAGAAATATATTATAACAGTCATTTGAAGTTGTGTGTAAAACGTTATGACCATTAAACTAGAGGTTGTACGAGCAGAGTTTGGAAAATGAATATTTGGCAATTTGTTCTTCGCGAACGCGAGAGGAGGACCGCGAATGCGAAGAACAAATCCCTGGGCAGCAGAATAAAGTCCAAACTTCGACCCATTTGCCATTTTGACGGTTTGGAGCTCAGATAAGGCGATTTTTCGGAAGATTTTTGGAGAGAACAACGGGGTAAGTATTCTTAACTCAATTTTGGTTGTATAACTTGAATCTATCACTAGTTTTGGTGTTTAATCCGTGAATTTTGTGGGAAAAGTATAGAAAACCCACTTGGATAGAATCATGGACTTGAGGGTCGAAATGTTTTGAAAATTAGATAATTTTTATATGGTTAGACTCGTGGCGAGATAAGGAATCCGATGATGTGAATTTTGTAATTTTTCGAGAAGTGGGCCCGGGGCTCGGGTTTTGCTAGTTTCGAGATCTTTGTTATTTTTCGATTGTTTTCGATTGGGTATTGTTCCCTTAGCATATTGTGATGTATTCGCTCTGATTTTGGTTAGATTCGACGCGCGTGGAGGCCGATTTGAGTGTCAAAGGCGTCGCGAGCTAGAGATTTCACCGGTTCGAGGTGAGTAATGATTGTAAATGATATCCTGAGGGTTTGAAACCGCGGATTTGCACATCATAGTGTTGTATTAAGGCGACTTGCACACCGGATAGCGAGCGTGGGGTAGAGCACCATTGGGGATTGTGACTTGGTCCGTCCTGATTGATGAAATTACTACGTATTTGATTGAAACTACTTGTTATCATCATAATTTGGGCGGATTGCCATGTTTGGGCTTCGTGCCAACTATGTGAATCCTTCAGGGATTGATATCCCTATTTTCGCATTACGTTGCATATTATTTGATCTCGGTCCAAGGTTTTAATACTGTTTTGCAAACTCAGCCATTTTTCTAAGATTTGAAAACTAAAATAATATTTTATTGACGTTTTGAGCTGAGAACTATTATTTTAATATTGCCCAAGTGGCTTATGTGCATTTCTGGACTGAGCATAGATCGGGCTACGCGCAGCAATAGTGTTATAGTGATTTCTGGATATATGGATGGCTCGGGCTGCACGCCGCAGCGGTATTGTATTGATATTGAGGCCGAGGGCCTGGTTGGTGCCATGAGATAGTTTGATTATTTGCGCTTGGGCTGTAGGAGCTCCTCCGGAGTCTGTTCACACCCCCAGTGAGCGTCGTCAACGTTAAATGGATCGGGCTACATGCCGCAGCGGGTACCAGAGTGTACCGTCATATGTATTGCATTGCACCCATGCATTTGTTCCTATTTTGTATTATTTGTCATGACATTTCAGCACTCGCATTTTATTGGCTTCCATGCTACCTCTTGCACTGCTTACCTAACACCTTCGTATTATTTATTAATAGAGTGTTGTGCCCCAGGGGCTGATTTATGTGTTGACTTGCACTATCCGTTTCACATTCATTTGCTTAACTGTTGGAAAAAGGATATTTTTGAAAGAGGTTTTAAACTGAGCCAAGATATTTCTAAAGATTTCACGATTTCACTATTTTCTCAAAGGGTTACACTGTACTATATAGCATGATGACTTGCTTTACGTGGTTTCTTGCTGCTCAGTTATTATTTACCTTTATTACTCGCTGAGTTGGAGTACTCACTTTCCTCCCTGCACCTCGCGTGCAGATGCAGGTATTGGTTTACTCGGTAGTGGGTTGAGCTGGTTGAGGATTTTGCTATCGTAGCTGAGCAAGGTGACCGCTAGCGTTCGCGGCACCGGATTTCTTCTTTTGATTCTAAATTTTAAATCCATGTATTACAGATCTTGTAGTTGAATTGAAAATCCTTCTAGATGCTCGTGACTTGTGACACTCCGGTCGGGTTGTGTTGGGATAGTTCCCTGTTTTATCATTTTTCTTCCGCACATATGATAATTTTATTAATGTTTTAGACTTATTCATGCTAAGTAAGAATTAAAGAGGTAGTGATTGTTCTTTTGGTTGGCCTTGTCTTCACGAGAGGCGCCATCACGACCGTGTTTGGGAATTGGGTCATGACAAGTTGGTATCAGAGCCTAGTTTACTAGGTCTCACGAGTCATGAGCAGGTTTAGTAGAGTCTCGCGGATCGGTACGGAGACGTGTGTATTTATCCTTGAGAGGCTGCAGAACCTTTAGGAAAACTTCATTTTCTTGGAATTCTTATCGTGCGTACTTGATTTACCTTGAGATATAACTCTTGAAATTACTTCCACATGTCTGTATGCGCACGTGAGTGCTCATCGTCAGATGTGCCTTGACGGCTTGTGATTCCCTGATCAAGGGGCGAGATGTAATCTCTGTGAGTTTGATGTTGGGCCAGTCTGGAGGACTTGAGGCCGGATCTTTGCCATGGTTTGAGCACCAAGGTGCTGATTGTGTGAGCAAGTGTTTGGAACTTATATGTTCGGTATTGTCCCTGTTAGCGGAAATGGAGGTTGGATATCCATGGGATGAGTATATTAGTACTGCGAGATGTCTCTATATGACTTGGTAGTGACGAAGAAGTCTAATGGATAATAGATGAACTGTTAAGTGTTTGATTCCTATTGTGATTCGATGTGTAGCCCGAATATGGGCGCGTGAAGAATATTTTCGTGTCTCCTAGTTAAGGAGGTAGTTTATTACATGTGGCGGTATGAGTTCAGACTTAAGAAGACTAATGACTGTGTAACGTATATGATGGTGGAAGGTATGCTGAAGTACTACATTGAGGTGAAGTAGGTGGGTTAACTCCTGCGGAGTGTTCTTAAGTGGTATGATCCTTATTCGTATGTTAGAAGATCTCATGTGTAATTGGAGAGTACATGTTGAAATTTGAGAATTTGGGTCGCTTAAGAGAGTGGACTCAACTGATGTAGAGATGGATGCGGGAAGTGTAGAGGATTACAGAACTAGATGATCTGTGTTTTCACAAACTTGTAATGATTTGAGTTTAATATCACTATGGTATGGTGGCATCATTAGAGTAGAAGCATTATGGGTTATTGAATGTGTCCTGGTATATAGCTTCGAGCCAAGTTGGGGAGGTTGTTGTTGATTAGCTGATCGCACGGTCATGTGCTATGCTGGCGAATTAGTTCTGGTTGCGGAAATTGAGCCGAGGATGGCACGAGCGAAGCAAAATTTTGACAAAGGTTATATGGTACCTCATAGATGTGTAAGAATCAGAGGATGTATTAAGCTGTTGTTGGTAAAAATGCTTGGTGCATGGAGCAGGAAGATGTTTGTTTGTATTGGGATAAGGATCTCATTTTGCGTTATCGGAGTATTAATAAGGCACAAGTGACTCTGTTCGTTGGGTCAGGTAATTTGCAGTTTGAATAAGCGTGAATGACTTTCGAGAATGGTTCTAATGTGTTCAAGATTCTACATGTGACAACCAGGTGTCTTAAGGTTGTGTATGTTGTTAGAGAGTGTGTTTTCTTTGGAAAATGTCAAGACTTGTGGTATTTTTATGTTAATTATGGGACTCTATGTATCAGTATCAGGAAAATAAAGGTAACGGATTTAGATTCGCAGGAAGTTCTTCATAGTAGATTATTTTGGAAATGTGGTGTTTCTGGGAACATTTGAGCGAGTATTCAGTGGCTTATGGGTCTTAGATAGTGTGGTCTCGTGCTTGGGTCTCGTGTGGTAAGCCTGGGTTGAGGCATTGTGGTGCTACAGTAAGAGGAATATCAAGTTGATGATGAATCAGAGGGGAAATTTGATAAAGGGAAAGGTTGATAGTAGACTGAGCCGATATGGTAAGGGTATGATTAATTCTTCGTATGTGTTAGAGGTAATGAGCCTTACAGGCATTTTGCAGCAATGCTCTTGAGTTTTGGCAGCTTGCTTAGCTTGGTTTGGGTAGAAGGATTCAGTCCTGACAGTTTAGCTTGTGCACGTAGAATTGGGGGTGAGAGTCCTTGTTAGGTTTTTACTGTGGTTTGGAGATGAATATATTTTCTATGGGTGTGCGAAGCATGAAATGTGTAATGATTCTTCTTCTAGATAGGATTGACGGAAGGTCTTGGCTAGATGAGTTACAGTTTAGTTCTGAAAAGAAGTTCATAAAATTCTTAGGCAATGGGTAGCCTTAGATAATCAAGGAAATGGTACTGCTAATTGGAAGTGATTTGACGAGAGTATATGTCTCGGAAGAAGGTTAATGTGATTAGACTGATAATATTTCGGTAGTATTGCGGCACTTTCTTTCTAGATCGACTGCTGATATCTGAGTTTGTTTGATGGCACAGGGTAATTTTAGAATATCTTTCGTGGAATGATTGGGTATTAGAGGTGTGATATGTATTCATACTGCGGAATTTGGGGATTAGGTACAGTGATTCATGTGCTATATGGAGTTGGAGACTGGGATTTCTCAGGTAAAGACTATGTAGTGGTTGTGGATCGTGTCTATTGGTACCATTAGCGACTATTGGGATTTGGAGGCCCGAGTGGATCTTTTTTTGCTTGGTATATTAGATTTTGGATATGATATTGGGGTGTAGACTGGTTATCTCAGTGTTGGGTTATTCTAGACTATTGTGCTATGGGCTATGTTGGAAAATGCCACAGGTTGCGTGGCGAGGTGCATCAGATTATGTTCTAGTAGAGTGGTTTGTATTCCAAAGACCAGCGGATGACTAGGAAGGATTGCTTTTCTTAATTGGGCCTTCGTGGCGGATGTCAGTGTAGAGGTTTCTACCATTGATTCAGTTCCGATATTGAGGGACTTTTTCGGATGCGTTTCTTGTGGCCGGGCATGTCGCCGTGTGAGATTGTGGATTTCGGTATTTATTTGGTGCCGAACACCATATTGTACGGCTCCGAGCACCGTATCGTACGGCTCCGGCAGGAGTTATAGTAGTGGAAGGAGCAGCTTCAGGCTTCTTGGTATTGATTTCGTTGGCAGACCGATGTGGCTACATATTTAGCTTGAGTTAGCTTGGTTAGTCCCGAGTTGTGTTGTTGAGGGATAGGTCGATTCGATCGTTAGTGAACTTGCTAGTAATATGGGGAGATCTATGAGTTATTTTTTGTGTTGTGAGACGTTATGATTTGTCGGGTATGGGCACATGTGGTGCGGTTCTATTGAGGATTCATAGAGAAAGTTGAGCGGGAAGAGTAATTGAGTTTTGCTTGGTAAATGGAGTATTGGTTATGACCTATCGGGTTGCATGTCGTATGTTTTCACCGTGGGTGTAATGAATGGCTTTGGTTTCAGACATCAAATTATGCGTGGCTGTCGATTTTGAGCATGGCGACTTGAGGTGTTTCATGTGTAACAGTGTTTGGGTTGAATCGCGCATCGTGGCGAGGCCACGCGGGGGATGACCCTTCAGGGTAGATTCAGGCTCTTTCGTTTGAGTCATTTGTTATGATTTGAGTATGTTTAGACCATTCCTCATTGGTGCATGAATTATGCAAGTTGTGGTTTAGGCCAGTGTCGAGGTGTCATATCGCTAGAGTGATGTGTTGGATTCGAGGTGATCGTTGGAGTCATTAATAAATACGAACAAATTTGATTTCAACTTGTTGAAAGGATAATATCGAGGTTCGGCTTAGAAATCTGCTGTGGTATTAGTCAAAAGGGATGTGGCTTCATGAATGGTTGATCTGAGAAATGGTTACGATTTTTTGCGTGTTTCATTTATCGCTGGCAGTATATGAAAGTGTTGGAATAAGACTTTAGCTAAATAAGAGGTTTTCTATCGGTATTTGGTTATTGTGGGTAACTACTGTGAATGGAAGTTATCGTATCGAGGGCTTGGATTATGTGGTATATCATATGACTTCACCTGAGGTTGCAAGTATGGGTATTACAGCTGGTTCGGGACTATTCAAAGTATAGGTGTGAGGTTTTGATCGTATTGATGGTTTTAGAAGTAAAAAGGTAGTTCAATAATTTATGGGCTAGATTGGATTGGGTAATTTCATCTATGTTGTGTTGTCGGACCTATATGAGATAGGGTGACGTGGGATTACCCCAGGTATATTCTTGGTAAGGTTATTCAGCTATTGGTTGGCTTTTAGGACAACTCTGGGTACGCTCGAGGACGAGCGTTGGTTTAAGTTGGGGAGGATGCAATGACCCGACCCATCGTCTCATGAGTTACCGCTCCGTTTCTCCCATTTTATGCTTCTTCATGTTTCGTTATCGGTATGTGGTATGTTAGAGTTGATTTGGATTGGTTTTGATAAGAACTGAGACACTTAGTCTCTTTAAGGAAGGCTTAAGTTGGAAAAGTCAACCAGACATTGACTTATGAGTTATAGGGCTCGAATGTGATTTCTGGTGATTCAGTTAGCTTCGAGGGATGATTTATGACTTAGGAGTGCGATCGGAATTGATTTTGGATGTCCGATATAGAATTAGGCTTGAATTGGCGAAGTTAGTATTTTGGCGAATTCCGGTTGATCGGTGAGATTTTGATCCAAGGGCCGGAATGGAATTCTGAGAGTTGTTATAGCTTCGTTATGTCATTTTGGACTTGTCTGCAAAATTTCATGTCATTCGGACATGGTTTGGTTGGGTTTTTGATAAAAAATGGAATTTGGAAGTTCTTGAAATTGTTATGCTTGAATCCGATGCAAATTTGGTGTTTTAATGCTGTTTTGAGCATTCCGAAGGTTGGAACAAGTTTGAATAATGTTATGGGATATGTTGGCATGTTTGGTTGAGGTCCCGTGGCCCTCGGGTGTGTTTCGGGGTGGTTTCGGATCATTTCGGGCTATTTTGCAATAGCTGAAGCTGGTATCTGGTATTGTTCTTCGCGTTCGCGAGGGTCCCCTCACGTTCACGAAGAAGGATTTGACTTCTGGGGTTTTGTTCTTTGCATTCGCGAAGAAAGCCTCGCGTTCGCGAAGAAGAGGCAATGCTGTTGCGCAGGTCTTACTTTGGAGGCTTGTATTTCTCAATCTAGAATGAATTTGGAGATGATTTGAAAACAAAAGTTGTAACTCTTTGAATCTAGTTTCCAGAAACATATTATAATAGTCATTTGAAGTTGTGTGTAAAACGTTATGACTATTAAACTAGAGACTGTCCGAGCAGAGTTTGGAAAATGAATATTTGGAACTTTGTTCTTCGCGAATGCGAGAGGAGGACCGCGAATGCGAAGAACAAATCCCTGGGCAGCAGAATAAAGTCCAAAATTCGTCCCATTTCCCATTTTGACGATTTAGAGCTCGGATAATGCTATTTTTCGGCAGATTTTTGGAGAGAACAATGGGGTAAGTATTCTTAACTCAATTTTGGTTGTATAACTTGAATCTATCACTAGTTTTGGTGTTTAATCCGCAAATTTTGTTGGAAAAGTATAGAAAACCCACTTGGATAGAATCATGGACTTGAGGGTCGAAGTTTTTTGAAAATTGGATAATTTTTGTATGGTTAGACTCGTAGCGAGATAAGGAATCCGATGATGTGAATTTTGTAATTTTTCGAGAAGTGGGCCCGGGGCTCGGGTTTTGCTAGTTTCGAGATCTTTGCTATTTTTCGATTATTTTCGATTGGGTATTGTTCCCTTAGTATATTGTGATGTATTCGCTCTGATTTTGGTTAGATTCGACGCGCATGGAGGCCGATTTGAGGGGCAAAGGCGTCGCGAGCTAGAGATTTCACCGGCTCGAGGTGAGTAATGATTGTAAATGATATCCTGAGGGTTTGAAACCCCGGATTTGCACATCATAGTGCTGTATTGAGGCGACTTGCATGCCGGATAGGGAGCGTTGGGTCGAGCACCGTTGGGGATTGTAACTTGGTCCGTCCCGATTGATGAAATTACTACGTATTTGACTGAAACTACTTGTTATTATCATAATTTGGGCGGATTGCCATGTTTGGGCTTCGTGCCAACTATGCGAATCCTTCAGGGATTGATATCACCGTTTTCGCATTACTTTTCATATTATTTGATCTCGGTCCAAGGTTTTAATACTGTTTTGCAAACTCAGCCGTTATTCTAAGATTTGAAAACTAAAACAATATTTTATTGACGTTTTGAGCTGAGAACTATTATTTTAATATTGCCCAAGTGGATTATGTGCATTTCTGGACTGAGCATGGATCGGGCTGCGTGCCACAATATTGTTATAGTGATTTCTGGATATATGGATGGCTCGAGCTGCGCCGCAACGGTATTGTATTGATATTGAGGCTGAGGGTCTGGTTGGTGCCACGAGATGGCTTGATTATTTGCGCTTGGATTGTAGGAGCCCCTCCGGAGTCTGTACACACCCCCAGTGAGTACCATCGACGTCAAATGGATCGGGCTGTACGCCGCAGCAGGTACCGGAGTGTACCATCATATGCATTGCATTGCACCCATGCATTTGTTCCTATTTTGTATTATTTGTCATGACATTTCGGCACTCGCATTTCATTGGCTTCCATGCTACCTCTTGCACTGCTTACCTAACACCCTGGTATTATTTGTTAATGGAGTGTTGTGCCCCAAGGGCTGATTTATGTGTTGACTTGCACTATCTATTTCACATTCATTTGCTTAACTGTTGGAAAAAGGATATTTTTGAAAGAAGTTTTAAACTGATCCAAGATATTTCTAAAGATTTCACGGTTTTACTATTTTCTCAAAGGGTTACACTGTACTATATAGCATGATGACTTGCTTTACGTGGTTTCTTGCTGCTCAGTTATTATTTACCTTTATTACTCACTGAATTGAAGTACTCACTTTACTCCCTGTACCTCGCGTGCAGATGCAGGCATTGGTTTACCCGGTAGCGGGTTGAGCTGGTTGAGGATTTTGCAATCGTTGCTGAGCAAGGTGACCTCCAGCGTTCGCGGCACCGAATTTCTTCTTTTGATTCTAAATTTTAAATCCATGTATTACATATCTTGTAGTTGAATTAAAAATCCTTCTAGATGCTCGTGACTTGTGATACCCCGGTCGGGTTGTGTTGGGATAGTTCCATGTTTTATCATTTTTCTTCCGTACATATGATAATTTTATTAATGTTTTAGACTTATTCATGCTAAGTAAGAATTAAAGAGGTATTGATTGTTCTGTTGGCTGGCCTTGTCTTCACGAGAGGCACCATCACGGCCGTGTTTGGGAATTGGGTCGTGACAGCAGCCCGATCCATTTGGGTATCCGTGCTCACTGTGGGGGTTCAGACTCCGGAAGGGGCTCCTACAGTCCAAGCGCAATATCAATATCACACCGATGCGGCGCGCATCCCGATCCATCCTTAGTCCAGAAATGCACATATAACACTGCTGCGGTGCGCAACCTGATCCATGCTCAATCCAGAAGTGCACATAAGCCACTAGGGCAATATTCAAATAATAGTTCTAAGTTCAAAATGTCAGTAAGATATCATTTAAGTTTTTAAATCATGAAAAATGTCCGAATTTGCAGAACAACATTAAAACCCTATACCGAGATCAAATAGTATGCAAAAATAATGCGAAAAATAGCGATATCAATCCCTGAAGGATTCACATAGTTGGCACGAAGCCCAAACATGGAAATCAGTTCAAATTATGATGATAACAAGTAGTTTCAGCCAAATACGTAGTAATTTCATCAATCGGGAAGGACCAAGTCACAATTCCCAGCGGTACTCTACCCCACGCTCGCTATCTGGCGTGCAAGTCACCTAGATACAACACTATGATGTGCAAATCCGGGGTTTCAGATCCTCTAGATATCATTTACAAGTATTACTCACCTCGAACCGGCGAAATCTCTGGCTCGCGACGCCTTTGCCCCTCAAATCGGCCTCCACGCTCGTCGAATCTAACAAAAAACAGAGCGAATACATTACCATATGCCAAGGGAACAATACCCAATCGAAAACAACCAAGAAATAGCAGAAATCTCAAAGTTAGCAAAACCCAAGCCCCGGGACCGCTTCTCGAAAAATTACAAAACTCACATTACCGGATTCCTCGTCTCGCCACGAGTCTGTACATATCATATTTACCAAAATCGGAGTTAAAATGCATTTTCAAATCCCAAATTTTCATTTCAAAAACCAAACCCTAGTTCTTCAAATTTTCACCTAATTTTCCATGAATTAAAGGTTGATTCTTCAATAACATAGCATTTCTAGGTCACGAGGCTCACCTCCAATCAATTCCCGACAAAAAATCCTCTTCAATTTCTACCAAAAAGCTCTTAAGGTGGTCAACAATGGAGGAAATTATGAATGGGGTCGCGGATGAAATAATATAAAAAGCCCTCTGGACGCCCAGATTTTACCTTACGCGAACGCGACCAACCAAACGTGAACGCGATGCTTCAGTCACTCACCTTACGCGAACGCGACCCAGGTGTCGCGAACGCGAAGAACAAACTACCAGGGCCCCAGGCCCCTTATACGCGAGCGCAAAGAAGCCCTCGCGAACGCGATGGTCTGCAAAACTCCCCATCGCGAACGCGTCCCTATGGCTGCGAACGCGAAGTTCTGCAACAGCTGGGCAAAAATCTGCAATTTCTTCCAAGTTCAAAACTTTCGTTAAGCCATCTGAAATTACCCCGAGGCCCCGGGACCTCAACCAAAAGTACCAACATATCCCAAAACATCATACAAGCCTGTTCCAACAATCAACACACGTCAAACATACTAAAACCATCAATTCACATCGGATTCAAGCTTAAGTTTCTTCAAAACTTCCGAAATATACTATCGATCAAAAACCCGACCAAATGATATCCGAATGACCTGAAAATTTGAACACATATCCAAAATCACCTAACGAAGCTACTGCAACTCTCGGAACTCCATTCCGACCCTCGGATCAAAATCTCACCCATCAACCGGATTTTGCCAAAATACTAACTTGCCAATTCAGGCCTAATTCTACACCGGACCTCCAAATTCAATTCCGATCACGCTTCTAAGTCACAAATTATCCCCCAAAGCTAACCAAATTACCGGAAATCATATCCGATCCCTATAACTCATAAGTCAACGTCCGGTTGACTTTTCCAACTTAAGCATTCCTTAAAGAAACTAAGTGCCTTATTTCTTATCAAAACCATTCCAAATCAACTCTCACACACCACATACCGAAAATGAAATATGAAGAAGCAATAAACGGAGAAAATGGAGCAACAATACATGAGACGACGGATCGGGTCGTCACAATTAATTTCAAGAATAATTTTTTTTACATTCATTGATAATTATTAAAAGGGTAATAAACAAGATTAATAAAAGAACACATTATACTATAACAATATTGAGTAATAAATAATGCAAAAACTATAAGCAAGAAACAAAAAAGAGAAAATTATGTCTAAATATGTAGAAGGATAAGACATTTGAATTTGGGATGGAAAATAAAGTGGTAGTAAGAATTTTGTTAAAATAATATAATTTAATGTGCTCAAAAAAGATAGATCACAATGTTACATGTATAGTATTCTTTAATATTTACCATAAAATATAATACAAGAGTCAAAATCAAAGGTTGGGTTATTACCGATATAGAAAAAGAAAATAAATTATCCACTATGAGATTTGAAAAATAGTTTCATGTCCTATTACTTAATTAATATTAAATAATTATTTATAATTTATATATAGAAGATTTAATTTAAGGTTATTTGCACATAACTTAAATAACTCAAATTATAATTTAATACGCTTTATGTCCACGCGATGCTTGGGTACTAATACTAGTTATATTAAAAGAAGAGCAGTATGCATTGTGGTTAAGCAAAGTGGCATGCTAAAATAAAGCCACTTGGCAATTTTAGGACAACAATAATAATTAAAAATTATAAATAGAAACATACTTAATGAAAATAGATGAAATAGATCTTCTACATAATCTAAATAGATCTTAGACAAGTCTAATCTATATATCTATATTTATATTTATATGTATATTTCTATTTAATGATTGATCCGCTTAAAGAATTTCTTCTATATTAACTAGGAATATGGAGGTAAAAAATTAAAAAAGTTATAGAAAGACATAAATTGAGATAACCTATGACTACTTATACTTTGGAGTAAGTTAAAATAATTAAAAAAAAACTATAATTTGCTTAAGATATTAAAGATTTAACGACTTTAAAAGTAAAAAATATTTTAATAACAAGAATCATAAAGTCATATTAGTACTGATAAATCGGGCAAACTCCTATTTTATATGTAACAATTTTTTTTTATCTATATTATATTAAAAGGAGAGCAATATGCATTGTGATTAAGCCAAGTGGCAAGCTAAAATGAAGTCACTTGGGAATTATAGGACAACAATAATAATTAAAAATTACAAATTGAAACATAATTAATGGAAGTAGTTGAATGAAATAGATCTTCTACATAATCTAAATAGATCTTAGACAAATCTAATCTATATATCTATATTTATATTTATATGTATATCTAAATATTGATCCACTTAAAGATTTTCTTCTATATTAGCTAGAAATATTCTATATTCTATATTATATTAAAAGGAGAGTAGTATGCATTGTGGTTAAGCCAAGTGGTAAGCTAAAATAAAGCCACTTGGTAATTTTAGGACAATAATAATAAATAGAAATTATAAATAGAAACATACGTAATGGAAGTAAATGAAATAGATCTTCTACATAATCTAAATAGATCTTAGTCAAATCTAATTTATATATCTATATTTATATTTATATTTAATTATTGATCGACTTAAAGAATTTTTTTCTATATTAACTAGAAATATGGAGGAAAAAAATTAAATAAATAATTTAGAAAGACATAAATTGAGATAGCCTATGACTACTTATACTTTGGAGTAAGTTAAAACGCAAATATATATATATATATATATATATATATATATATATATTT